>CM053032.1:171625884-171664382 GCA_028564925.1 Lithobates sylvaticus
AAACAGCGCGGAGAGGTGTTGAGCATAGGAGGGCGGAAAGCTTAAAACACCATTTCTTCACAATAATCTAATAATAATAAAAATTATTCAATAATGTAATCAAATCAAAAACACTGAAATTTGCTCAGTTGCAGAATTGTCGCTGTCATTATTTTCAGTGTCTGATGACGGATTTCCCCACGAATCACTATCGCTCAATTCTGCAAGTGATTCTAATTTATTATCGCCATCTTGTAGCTGGTCTAAAACCGCTTTTGATGTAAAGGAACGGTTTTGGTTGCCATGGACAATCTCCAGTTTCCAGGCAGAAAGAACAGTATTTATAATATAAAAATGCATGCAGGGCACTGGACAAACCACAAGGGCCTGGTATGCTCTTGGTGGGGGAACCCATGCCGGTTTTTTATTTAAAATTTGGCATGGAGTTTCCTCTCAAGATCATCAGAACACAAGTTGCATGCCAAAGTCCGATCAGGCAAGATGGCGATCCGACTTTGATCCGACTTCAATGATATTCAATGGGCTGAAGTAGGATCAAAGTCAGACCAAAGTAGTGCAGGGAGCAGATTTCAAAGTCTGACCGACTTGTGTCGGACCAGTTAAGATGGCTCCCATAGAGAAACATTGATTTTCACATGTCATGCAACATGAGCTCCCAACGTCGGAGCGTTTGTCGCACCAGTGTGAACCCGGCTTGAAACACAATCATTAACCGCTTCCCGACCGCCTCATGTAGATATACGTCAACACAATGGCACGGGCAGGCAAAAGCACGTACCTGTACGTCCCCTTTAATTTGCCTGCCCGGGGGGCGCGCGGGCGCCGCCAGCGGCGCGCGCGCGACCCGGTCGGGAGCTCCGTGACCACGGCCGCGGGACCAGCGGACCCGATCGCCGCTGGTATCCCGCGATCGGGTTACGGAGCTGAAGAACGGGGAGAGGTCTATGTAAACAAACCTCTCCCCGCGCTTCCTACACTGACTGTCAGTGATCGGCGGTTCCCTGTCATCGGGAACGCCGATCAATGACGTCAGACGTACAGCCACGCCCCCCTACTGTGAAAAAAAAACACAACACGTCACACTGACTCCTCCCCGCCCCCTAGTGGTTAACCCCCTAACTACAACTGTCATTTACATAGGAATCAGTGCTATTTAAATAGCAGTGATTGCTGTATAAATGACAAATGTCCCAAAAATGTGTCAAAAATGTCCGATGTGTCCGCCAAAATGTCGCAGTCACAATAAAAATCGCTGATCGCCGCCATTACTAATAAAAAAAAAAATATTAATAAAAATGCTATAAAACTATCCCCTATTTTGTAAACGCTATAACTTTTGCGCAAACTAATCAATAATCGCTAATTGCGATTTTTTTTACCAAAAATATGTAGAAGAATACGTATCGGCCTAAACTGAGGAAAAAAAATGTTTTTTTATATATTTTTTGGGGATATTTATTATAGCAAAAAGTAAAAAATATTGCATTTTTTTCAAAATTGTCGCTCTATTTTTGTTTATAGCGCAAAAAATAAAAACCGCAGGGGCGATCAAATACCACCAAAAGAAAGCTCTATTTGTGGGAAAAAAAGGACGCCAATTTTGTTTTGGAGCCACGTCGCATGACCGCGCAATTGTTAGTTAAAGCGACGCAGTGCCGAATTGCAAAAAGGGGCCTGGTCCTTTGGCTGCCAATTGGTCCGGGGCTGAAGTGGTTAACTGAAACAGAAACAGCTGTGAAAGAGGCTTAAAACTGGGTGAGGAACAGCCAAACTCTGCTATTAAGGTGAGGTTGACAGTTTCATCTCACAGGTCATACACCATGGCAGGACTGAGCACAGCAACAAGACACAAAGTAGTTATACATCATCAGCAATGTGTCACAGTTTAGCCTGCATGTTTATTCTTACCTCTTTGCTGAAGTGGTTCTGCTAGACCCCTGATCCTTTTCACGTGCATTATTTTGCTACTGTTCTCACCTATGGGAATCGCCTGCTATACTGTGGGTTTTTATTTCCTTCCCTTCTATCACTACCTGGCCCACCTCCTAGTGTGTGTTCCTATATAAGACATGCCCAGTGCAGACCACATTGCCTGAGAATCTCCCTATTTCTCTGAGCTCTGGTTTGCCAAGTGTTTTGTGTATTCAGTGCCTGACTTCCCATGTAACGACCTTGCCTTCATCTTCCGTTTGTGCTTTTCTGCTGCCTACCCTGACATCAGCTTATTCCGGATCCTCTTCTGTCTCCTACCATCCATACTCTGCATACATGAGTAGTCTCTGTATTGTCAGCTGGGCATACCTGGGGGTCGCGATCTGGTTCCAGCTTCTAGAATGTTGGCGTTCTACAAGGGCTGACTAGCACAGAAACCTGACACAAGGTCTCTCCCAGGCAAAGATTTCACAGCATACTAGGGTTACAAGATGTGCTGTTCAAGCTATTTTGAAGAAACACAAAGAAACAGTCAATGTTGAGGACCGTAGATGCAGTGGTCAGCCAAGGAAACTTAAAGTAAAGGCAGAATGTTTTTTTTTTTTATCTTAATGCATTTTGTGGTGGGACCCAGAATTCTGGCCAAAAGTCATCTTCATGGAAGAATTCTGGCCAAAAAGCCATACCTCTGACCTGGAAACAAGGATAAAGGACTCAACTTTGCATGAAAACATGGGGTGAGGTGAGCTGGGGTGCAGAAAAATGGCAACAGGTGCTGTGGACTGGTAAGTCAAAATCTGAAATATTTGTCTGTAGCAAAAGGCAGTTTGTTTGCGAAATGCTGGAAAGCAGTACAATAATGAGTGTCTGCAGGCAATGGTGAAGCATAGGGGAGGTTTCTTGCATGTTTGGGGCTGCATTTCTGCCAAAAGAGTTGGAGATTTGGTCATAATCAATGGTGTCTTCAATGCTGAGAAATACAGGCAGATACTTATTCATCATGCCATACCATCAGAGAGGCGTGTGCCTATCTCCAAATTAATTCTGGGGCAGGACAATGACCCCAAACATACAGACAATTTCACTAAGAACTATCTTCAGCGTAAAGTAGAACAACGGGTCCTGGAATTGATGGTTTGGCCCCCACGGAGCCCTGATCTCAACATAATTGAGTCTGTCTGGTATTTCATAAAGAGACAGAAGGATCTGAGGCAGCCTACATCCACAGAAGATCTGTGCTTAGTTCTCTTGTTTTGAACAACCAACCTACTAGAATAATTGATGCTGGTTTGAAGGCAAAAGGAGGTCACACCAAATATTGATTTGATTTGGATTCTTCTTCTGTTCATTTACTTTCCATTTTGTTAATTGATAAAAAATATACTATTAACACTTCTATTTCTGAAAACATTTGTCATTTATAGCATTTTTTCACGCCTGCCTAAAACCTTTGCACAGTACTGTACTAGGTATCCAACTAAAACAGCCCCAGGCATGTACTGGCCATTGGGACTACCGGGAGTTTACTGGTGGGCCAATGGCTCAGTGTGCCGGTTAGGTGCAGTCCTGGAGCCGCTCATCTCTGACAGTGAGTGATAGCAATTTTACTCCTGTCACCAAGGAGCAGCTGCCAACACTTGCTGGAGAGAGGATTATGCTTTCTGCTCCCTTCAGCCTGCAGGGGGAGATAGACAGCCGTCAGACTTTCCTTGCTCTCTCCCCTTATCCCTTTTCACATGACTGGAGAGAGAAACGAGATGCTGCCTTCAGAGCTGTGAGTACACGTGGGAGGGGGAGGAGAAGGAGGAAATTCTGATGTAATGGGCTGCTGATGGGGACACTCTGATGTGAAGGGGGCTGCTGATGGTGACACTCTGATGTGAAGGGGGCTGCTGATGGGGACACACTGATGTGAAGGGGGTTGCTGATGGGGACACTCTGATGTGAAAGGGCTGCTGATGGGGCTATTCTGATGTGAAGGGGGCTGCTGATGGGGACACTCTGATGTAAGGGGCTGCTGATGTGGACACTTTGATGTGAAGGGGGCTGTTGATGGGGACACACTGATGTGAAGGGAGCTGCTGATGGGGACACTCTGATGTGAAGGGGCTGCTGATGGGGACACTCTGATGTGAAGGGGGCTGCTGATGGGACACTCAAAATTAAAGTGGGCCGATCTGGATGAAGTCCAGGGCCAAATTTTTGTCCCAGTCCAGCCCTGAACAGCCCTGGCAAAAGTGAACCAGTGTTCCCTCCCTGTACTTAGAGGCTACGTTCACACTAGCCTGTGTGGTAAAACACAGCATTTTATCATACAGGCTAGTGCAGTGTTGGTCCTGGCAGGGAGCAGTGCGATGTATGTTTCAGTTCATTTCACTGCTTGTTTTTTTCTCAACTGTGTTTGAAATGTCACATAGTTACGCTTCATTCATGTTACTGCACAGCAATGCAGTAATAAGTGTTGCCATCCAGAGAAGTAGCAGCAAAGGCGTAGTGGAGGGCTGGCATGACAGGGGAAACATGGTGCTAATGATAAGAGAGAGGCATGGATTGGGAGGGACATGGGTAGAGGAGGGGTCAGTGGTGTTAAAAGAGGCTGGCCCCTCCTCAGCGTCACCACAGCGTGCAGAGCAAGATTCCCACCCTCCCGCCCCTTCTGTGTTAG
Organism: Lithobates sylvaticus; assembly: GCA_028564925.1. Taxonomy (NCBI): domain Eukaryota; kingdom Metazoa; phylum Chordata; class Amphibia; order Anura; family Ranidae; genus Lithobates; species Lithobates sylvaticus. The sequence goes on from CM053032.1 coordinate 171,630,482, forward strand.
GATGTTTTGGGATATATGTCTAAATTTTTTTTTTTCACAGAACGGTTTAGATTCAGGATGTCCTGGCAGTTGGCGGGTGTTGGTCTTTGCGGGAGAAGGAAGACACCTCGGAAGGATGAGTTCGGGACCCATCGGTGGTATGGGTCCTGATGGTGGTATTCCAGTTAACAGTGGTTTAACTGGAAGTTGGTTAACGGGTGCACTGCGGTCAGTGGGTTGTCTCAGAGCCAGCATGTCGGCTAGAGGCCTATTAACATATTTAAAGGTACCGCATTGCCAGATTGAACAGATGATATGTGGAGGTGTCCGGCAAAGACCAACGTTAGTAAGGAATATGGGTTTTCTTGGTAACAGATGTTTTTTTTTTACGGATATGTTAAAGTTTGTAAATTTTGTAAGGATGACTTACTGTGTAGATATAAAGGGGGTTGCTGATGGGGACACTCTGATGTGAAAGGGCTGCTGATGGGGCTACTCTGATGTGAAGGGGGCTGCTGATGGGGACACTCTGATGTGAAAGGGCTGCTGATGGGGCTACTCTGATGTGAAGGGGGCTGCTGATGGGGACACTCTGATGTGAAGGGGGCTGCTGATGGGGACACTCTGATGTGAAGGGGGCTGCTGATGGGGACACTCTGATGTAAGGGGCTGCTGATGTGGACACTTTGATGTGAAGGGGGCTGCTGATGGGGACACACTGATGTGAAGGGAGCTGCTGATGGGGACACTCTGATGTGAAGGGGGCTGCTGATGGGGACACTCAAAATTAAAGTGGGCCGATCTGGATGAAGTCCAGGGCCAAATTTTTGTCCCAGTCCAGCCCAGAACAGCCCTGGCAAAAGTGAACCAGTGCTCCCTCCCTGTACTTAGAGGCTACGTTTACACTAGCCTGTGTGGTAAAACACAGCATTTTATCATACAGGCTAGTGCAGTGTTGGTCCTGGCAGGGAGCAGTGCGATGTATGTTTCAGTTCATTTCACTGCTTGTTTTTTTCTCAACTGTGTTTGAAATGTCACATAGTTACACTTCATTCATGTTACTGCACAGCAATGCAGTAATAAGTGTTGCCATCCAGAGAAGTAGCAGCAAAGGCGTAGTGGAGGTCTGGCATGACAGGGGAAACATGGTGCTAATGATAAGAGAGAGGCATGGATTGGGAGGGACATGGGGAGAGGAGGGGTCAGTGGTGTTAAAATAGGCTGGCCCCTCCCCAGCGTCACCACAGCGTGCGGAGCAAGATTCCCACCCTCCCGCCCCTTCTATGTTAGGATGTTTTGGGATATATGTCTAATTTTTTTTTCACAGAACGGTTTAGATTCGGAAAGTCCTGGCAGTTGGCGGGTGTTGGTCTTTGCGGGAGAAGGAAGACACCTCGGAAGGATGAGTTTGGGACCCATCGTGGTATGGGTCCTGATGGTGGTATTCCAGTTAACAGTTGTTTAACTGGAAGTTGGTTAACGGGTGCACTGCGGTCAGTGGGTTGTCTCAGAGCCAGCATGCCGGCTAGAGGCCTATTAACATATTTAAAGGTATCCGCAGTGCCAGATTGAACAGATGGTATGTGGAGATGTCCGGCAAAGACCAACGTTAGTAAGGAATATGGGTTTTCTTGGTAACAGATGTTTTTTTACGGATATGTTAAAGTTTGTAAATTTAATTGGTTAATAAAAGAGGCTGCTACGGCCAATGTTTACTCCAACTTGGTGTGGTCTCGTTTAACAGACAATGATAAGGGTTATTGGAGTAATAAGTTGGGTCTGGCAGTATGGTATAGTACATCTGTTATACAATGTCATGTGCAGTGAGAAAAAAATGAAGACACACTGCCTTTTTTCAACACTGCAACACAGCACATATCACACCAGTGTTGCAGTGTGAACTGGGCAGAGAGAAAACAAGTGTATTCTATGTGTCCTAGTGGTGGCTTGGCATTTATCCAGCAAAGAAAAATGCAGATCACTACATATAGTGTACACTAGACATGCTTCACAGTCTCATTCATAACTGTTTTGTCTCCAGTTCCCCCACCCCTTCACTTCCTCCTCTGATATCTTCTGGCCTTGGGGGTCCATATCAGCCACTAGCACACTACTGGGAGGAAAGGAAAGAAATGGCTGCACAATACCATAAATCCAATGTCGATTTATTGATATAACATGAACGAAGACTGCCACCAGGACTCAGGACACAGCCAGGAGGTGACGCGTTTCACACTTAATTTGTGCTTCTTCAAAACCTAAGGGACAACTGAATCATTAAGCTTTAAATAAGAGGCTCCCTCCCCACACAGGTGTTGGGTAATGAAAACAGTGTCCCGGGTATTTGACAAGCGAAATATCATCACATATGTATGTTACATGTATGTTATATGTATACAAATAGTATCCTGATAATCAATTTTAAAAGCATATTTTATTTTATTTATTTATTTAAGGTACTTATATAGCACTGTCAATTTACGCAGCGCTTTATATATACAGTGCCTTGCGAAAGTATTCGGCCCCCTTGAACTTTTCAACCTTTTGCCACATTTCAGGCTTCAAACATAAAGATATAAAATTTTAATTTTTTGTCAAGAATCACCAACAAGTGGGACACAATTGTGAAGTGGAACAAAATCTATTGGATATTTTAAACTTTTTTAGCAAATAAAAAACTGAAAAGTGATGCGTGCTAAATTATTCGGCCCCTTTACTTTCAGTGCAGCAAACTCACTCCAGAAGTTCAGCGAGGATCTCTGAATGATCCAATGTTGTCCTAAATGACTGATGGTGATAAATAGAATCCACCTGTGTGTAATCAAGTCTCTGTATAAATGCACCTGCTCTGTGATAGTCTCATGGTTCTGTTGAAAGCGCAGAGAGCATCATGAAGACCAAGGAACACACCAGGCAGGTCCGTAATACTGTTGTGGAGAACTTTAAAGCCGGATTTGGATACAAAAAGATTTCCCAAGCTTTAAACATCCCAAGAGCACTGTGCAAGCGATCGTTTTGAAATGGAAGGAGTATCAGACCACTGCAAATCTACCAAGACCTGGCTGTCCCTCTAAACTTTCAGCTCAGACAAGGAGAAGACTGATCAGAGAGGCAGCCAAGAGGCCCATGATCACTCTGGATGAACTGCAGAGAACTACAGCTGAGGTGGGAGAGTCTGTCCATAGGACAACAATCAGTCGTACACTGCACAAATCTGGCCTTTATGGAAGAGTGGCAAGAAGAAAGCCATTTCTCAAAGATATCCATAAAAAGTCTCGTCTAAAGTTTGCCACAAGCCACCTGGGAGACACAGCAAACATGTGGAAGAAGGTGCTCTGGTCCAATGAAACCAAAATCGAACTTTTTGCCCACAATGCAAAACGATATGTTTGGCGTAAAAGCAACACAGCTCATCACCCTCAACACACCATCCCCACTGTCAAACATGGTGGTGGCAGCATCATGGTTTGGGCTTGCTTTTCTTCAGCAGGGACAGGGAAGATGGTTAAAATTTAGGGGAAGATGGATGCAGCCAAATACAGGACCATTCTGGATGAAAACCTGTTGGAGTCTGCAAAAGACCTGATTCGGTAGGATCCTCTTCTGTCTCCTACCATCCATACTCTGCATACATGAGTAGTCTCTGTATTGTCAGCTGGGCATACCTGGGGGTCGCAATCTGGTTCCAGCTTCTAGAATGTTGGCGTTCTACAAGGGCTGACTAGCACAGAAACCTGACACAAGGTCTCTCCCAGGCAAAGATTTCACAGCATACTAGGGTTACAAGATGTGCTGTTCAAGCTATTTTGAAGAAACACAAAGAAACAGTCAATGTTGAGGACCGTAGATGCAGTGGTCAGCCAAGGAAACTTAAAGTAAAGGCAGAATGTTTTTTTTTTTTATCTTAATGCATTTTGTGGTGGGACCCAGAATTCTGGCCAAAAGTCATCTTCATGGAAGAATTCTGGCCAAAAAGCCATACCTCCGACCTGGAAACAAGGATAAAGGACTCAACTTTGCATGAAAACATGGGGTGAGGTGAGCTGGGGTGCAGAAAAATGGCAACAGGTGCTGTGGACTGGTAAGTCAAAATCTGAAATATTTGTCTGTAGCAAAAGGCAGTTTGTTTGCGAAAGGCTGGAAAGCAGTACAATAATGAGTGTCTGCAGGCAATGGTGAAGCATAGGGGAGGTTTCTTGCATGTTTGGGGCTGCATTTCTGCCAAAAGAGTTGGAGATTTGGTCATAATCAATGGTGTCTTCAATGCTGAGAAATACAGGCAGATACTTATTCATCATGCCATACCATCAGAGAGGCGTGTGCCTATCTCCAAATTAATTCTGGGGCAGGACAATGACCCCAAACATACAGACAATTTCACTAAGAACTATCTTCAGCGTAAAGTAGAACAACGGGTCCTGGAATTGATGGTTTGGCCCCCACGGAGACCTGATCTCAACATAATTGAGTCTGTCTGGTATTTCATAAAGAGACAGAAGGATCTGAGGCAGCCTACATCCACAGAAGATCTGTGCTTAGTTCTCTTGTTTTGAACAACCAACCTACTAGAATAATTGATGCTGGTTTGAAGGCAAAAGGAGGTCACACCAAATATTGATTTGATTTGGATTCTTCTTCTGTTCATTTACTTTCCATTTTGTTAATTGATAAAAAATATACTATTAACACTTCTATTTCTGAAAACATTTGTCATTTATAGCATTTTTTCACGCCTGCCTAAAACCTTTGCACAGTACTGTACTAGGTATCCAACTAAAACAGCCCCAGGCATGTACTGGCCATTGGGACTACCGGGAGTTTACCAGTGGGCCAATGGCTCAGTGTGCCGGTTAGGTGCAGTCCTGGAGCCGCTCATCTCTGACAGTGAGTGATAGCGATTTTACTCCTGTCACCAAGGAGCAGCTGCCAACACTTGCTGGAGAGAGGATTATGCTTTCTGCTCCCTCCAGCCTGCAGGGGGAGATAGACAGCCGTCAGACTTTCCTTGATCTCTCCCCTTATCCCTTTTCACATGACTGGAGAGAGAAACGAGATGCTGCCTTCAGAACTGTGAGTACACGTGGGAGGGGGAGGAGAAGGAGGAAATTCTGATGTAATGGGCTGCTGATGGGGACACTCTGATGTGAAAGGGGGCTGCTGATGGTGACACTCTGATGTGAAGGGGGCTGCTGATGGGGACACACTGATGTGAAGGGGGTTGCTGATGGGGACACTCTGATGTGAAAGGGCTGCTGATGGGGCTATTCTGATGTGAAGGGGGCTGCTGATGGGGACACTCTGATGTAAGGGGCTGCTGATGTGGACACTTTGATGTGAAGGGGGCTGTTGATGGGGACACACTGATGTGAAGGGAGCTGCTGATGGGGACACTCTGATGTGAAGGGGGCTGCTGATGGGGACACTCTGATGTGAAGGGGGCTGCTGATGGGGACACTCAAAATTAAAGTGGGCCGATCTGGATGAAGTCCAGGGCCAAATTTTTGTCCCAGTCCAGCCCTGAACAGCCCTGGCAAAAGTGAACCAGTGTTCCCTCCCTGTACTTAGAGGCTACGTTCACACTAGCCTGTGTGGTAAAACACAGCATTTTATCATACAGGCTAGTGCAGTGTTGGTCCTGGCAGGGAGCAGTGCGATGTATGTTTCAGTTCATTTCACTGCTTGTTTTTTTCTCAACTGTGTTTGAAATGTCACATAGTTACGCTTCATTCATGTTACTGCACAGCAATGCAGTAATAAGTGTTGCCATCCAGAGAAGTAGCAGCAAAGGCGTAGTGGAGGGCTGGCATGACAGGGGAAACATGGTGCTAATGATAAGAGAGAGGCATGGATTGGGAGGGACATGGGTAGAGGAGGGGTCAGTGGTGTTAAAAGAGGCTGGCCCCTCCTCAGCGTCACCACAGCGTGCAGAGCAAGATTCCCACCCTCCCGCCCCTTCTGTGTTAGGATGTTTTGGGATATATGTCTAATTTTTTTTTTCACAGAACGGTTTAGATTCAGGATGTCCTGGCAGTTGGCGGGTGTTGGTCTTTGCGGGAGAAGGAAGACACCTCGGAAGGATGAGTTCGGGACCCATCGGTGGTATGGGTCCTGATGGTGGTATTCCAGTTAACAGTGGTTTAACTGGAAGTTGGTTAACGGGTGCACTGCGGTCAGTGGGTTGTCTCAGAGCCAGCATGTCGGCTAGAGGCCTATTAACATATTTAAAGGTACCGCATTGCCAGATTGAACAGATGATATGTGGAGGTGTCCGGCAAAGACCAACGTTAGTAAGGAATATGGGTTTTCTTGGTAACAGATGTTTTTTTTTTACGGATATGTTAAAGTTTGTAAATTTTGTAAGGATGACTTACTGTGTAGATATAAAGGGGTTTGCTGATGGGGACACTCTGATGTGAAAGGGCTGCTGATGGGGCTACTCTGATGTGAAGGGGGCTGCTGATGGGGACACTCTGATGTGAAAGGGCTGCTGATGGGGCTACTCTGATGTGAAGGGGGCTGCTGATGGGGACACTCTGATGTGAAGGGGGCTGCTGATGGGGACACTCTTATGTGAAGGGGGCTGCTGATGGGGACACTCTGATGTAAGGGGCTGCTGATGTGGACACTTTGATGTGAAGGGGGCTGCTGATGGGGACACACTGATGTGAAGGGAGCTGCTGATGGGGACACTCTGATGTGAAGGGGGCTGCTGATGGGGACACTCAAAATTAAAGTGGGCCGATCTGGATGAAGTCCAGGGCCAAATTTTTGTCCCAGTCCAGCCCAGAACAGCCCTGGCAAAAGTGAACCAGTGCTCCCTCCCTGTACTTAGAGGCTACGTTTACACTAGCCTGTGTGGTAAAACACAGCATTTTATCATACAGGCTAGTGCAGTGTTGGTCCTGGCAGGGAGCAGTGCGATGTATGTTTCAGTTCATTTCACTGCTTGTTTTTTTCTCAACTGTGTTTGAAATGTCACATAGTTACACTTCATTCATGTTACTGCACAGCAATGCAGTGATAAGTGTTGCCATCCAGAGAAGTAGCAGCAAAGGCGTAGTGGAGGTCTGGCATGACAGGGGAAACATGGTGCTAATGATAAGAGAGAGGCATGGATTGGGAGGGACATGGGGAGAGGAGGGGTCAGTGGTGTTAAAATAGGCTAGCCCCTCCCCAGCGTCACCACAGCGTGCGGAGCAAGATTCCCACCCTCCCGCCCCTTCTGTGTTAGGATGTTTTGGGATATATGTCTAATTTTTTTTTCACAGAACGGTTTAGATTCGGAAAGTCCTGGCAGTTGGCGGGTGTTGGTCTTTGCGGGAGAAGGAAGACACCTCGGAAGGATGAGTCTGGGACCCATCGTGGTATGGGTCCTGATGGTGGTATTCCAGTTAACAGTTGTTTAACTGGAAGTTGGTTAACGGGTGCACTGCGGTCAGTGGGTTGTCTCAGAGCCAGCATGTCGGCTAGAGGCCTATTAACATATTTAAAGGTATCCGCAGTGCCAGATTGAACAGCTGGTATGTGGAGATGTCCGGCAAAGACCAACGTTAGTAAGGAATATGGGTTTTCTTGGTAACAGATGTTTTTTTACGGATATGTTAAAGTTTGTAAATTTAATTGGTTAATAAAAGAGGCTGCTACGGCCAATGTTTACTCCAACTTGGTGTGGTCTCGTTTAACAGACAATGATAAGGGTTATTGGAGTAATAAGTTGGGTCTGGCAGTATGGTATAGTACATCTGTTATACAATGTCATGTGCAGTGAGAAAAAAATGAAGACACACTGCCTTTTTTCAACACTGCAACACAGCACATATCACACCAGTGTTGCAGTGTGAACTGGGCAGAGAGAAAACAAGTGTATTCTATGTGTCCTAGTGGTGGCTTGGCATTTATCCAGCAAAGAAAAATGCAGATCACTACATATAGTGTACACTAGACATGCTTCACAGTCTCATTCATAACTGTTTTGTCTCCAGTTCCCCCACCCCTTCACTTCCTCCTCTGATATCTTCTGGCCTTGGGGGTCCATATCAGCCACTAGCACACTACTGGGAGGAAAGGAAAGAAATGGCTGCACAATACCATAAATCCAATGTCGATTTATTGATATAACATGAACGAAGACTGCCACCAGGACTCAGGACACAGCCAGGAGGTGACGCGTTTCACACTTAATTTGTGCTTCTTCAAAACCTAAGGGACAACTGAATCATTAAGCTTTAAATAAGAGGCTCCCTCCCCACACAGGTGTTGGGTAATGAAAACAGTGTCCCGGGTATTTGACAAGCGAAATATCATCACATATGTATGTTACATGTATGTTATATGTATACAAATAGTATCCTGATAATCAATTTTAAAAGCATATTTTATTTTATTTATTTATTTAAGGTACTTATATAGCACTGTCAATTTACGCAGCACTTTACATATACAGTGCCTTGCGAAAGTATTAGGCCCCCTTGAACTTTTCAACCTTTTGCCACATTTCAGGCTTCAAACATAAAGATATAAAATTTTAATTTTTTGTCAAGAATCACCAACAAGTGGGACACAATTGTGAAGTGGAACAAAATCTATTGGATATTTTAAACTTTTTTAGCAAATAAAAAACTGAAAAGTGATGCGTGCTAAATTATTCGGCCCCTTTACTTTCAGTGCAGCAAACTCACTCCAGAAGTTCAGCAAGGATCTCTGAATGATCCAATGTTGTCCTAAATGACTGATGGTGATAAATAGAATCCACCTGTGTGTAATCAAGTCTCTGTATAAATGCACCTGCTCTGTGATAGTCTCATGGTTCTGTTGAAAGCGCAGAGAGCATCATGAAGACCAAGGAACACACCAGGCAGGTCCGTAATACTGTTGTGGAGAACTTTAAAGCCGGATTTGGATACAAAAAGATTTCCCAAGCTTTAAACATCCCAAGGAGCACTGTGCAAGCGATCGTTTTGAAATGGAAGGAGTATCAGACCACTGTAAATCTACCAAGACCTGGCTGTCCCTCTAAACTTTCAGCTCAGACAAGGAGAAGACTGATCAGAGAGGCAGCCAAGAGGCCCATGATCACTCTGGATGAACTGCAGAGAACTACAGCTGAGGTGGGAGAGTCTGTCCATAGGACAACAATCAGTCGTACACTGCAAAAATCTGGCCTTTATGGAAGAGTGGCAAGAAGAAAGCCATTTCTCAAAGATATCCATAAAAAGTCTCGTCTAAAGTTTGCCACAAGCCACCTGGGAGACACAGCAAACATGTGGAAGAAGGTGCTCTGGTCCAATGAAACCAAAATCGAACTTTTTGCCCACAATGCAAAACGATATGTTTGGCGTAAAAGCAACACAGCTCATCACCCTCAACACACCATCCCCACTGTCAAACATGGTGGTGGCAGCATCATGGTTTGGGCTTGCTTTTCTTCAGCAGGGACAGGGAAGATGGTTAAAATTTAGGGGAAGATGGATGCAGCCAAATACAGGACCATTCTGGATGAAAACCTGTTGGAGTCTGCAAAAGACCTGATTCGGTAGGATCCTCTTCTGTCTCCTACCATCCATACTCTGCATACATGAGTAGTCTCTGTATTGTCAGCTGGGCATACCTGGGGGTCGCGATCTGGTTCCAGCTTCTAGAATGTTGGCGTTCTACAAGGGCTGACTAGCACAGAAACCTGACACAAGGTCTCTCCCAGGCAAAGATTTCACAGCATACTAGGGTTACAAGATGTGCTGTTCAAGCTATTTTGAAGAAACACAAAGAAACAGTCAATGTTGAGGACCGTAGATGCAGTGGTCAGCCAAGGAAACTTAAAGTAAAGGCAGAATGTTTTTTTTTTTTATCTTAATGCATTTTGTGGTGGGACCCAGAATTCTGGCCAAAAGTCATCTTCATGGAAGAATTCTGGCCAAAAAGCCATACCTCCGACCTGGAAACAAGGATAAAGGACTCAACTTTGCATGAAAACATGGGGTGAGGTGAGCTGGGGTGCAGAAAAATGGCAACAGGTGCTGTGGACTGGTAAATCAAAATCTGAAATATTTGTCTGTAGCAAAAGGCAGTTTGTTTGCGAAAGGCTGGAAAGCAGTACAATAATGAGTGTCTGCAGGCAATGGTGAAGCATAGGGGAGGTTTCTTGCATGTTTGGGGCTGCATTTCTGCCAAAAGAGTTGGAGATTTGGTCATAATCAATGGTGTCTTCAATGCTGAGAAATACAGGCAGATACTTATTCATCATGCCATACCATCAGAGAGGCGTGTGCCTATCTCCAAATTAATTCTGGGGCAGGACAATGACCCCAAACATACAGACAATTTCACTAAGAACTATCTTCAGCGTAAAGTAGAACAACGGGTCCTGGAATTGATGGTTTGGCCCCCACGGAGCCCTGATCTCAACATAATTGAGTCTGTCTGGTATTTCATAAAGAGACAGAAGGATCTGAGGCAGCCTACATCCACAGAAGATCTGTGCTTAGTTCTCTTGTTTTGAACAACCAACCTACTAGAATAATTGATGCTGGTTTGAAGGCAAAAGGAGGTCACACCAAATATTGATTTGATTTGGATTCTTCTTCTGTTCATTTACTTTCCATTTTGTTAATTGATAAAAAATATACTATTAACACTTCTATTTCTGAAAACATTTGTCATTTATAGCATTTTTTCACGCCTGCCTAAAACCTTTGCACAGTACTGTACTAGGTATCCAACTAAAACAGCCCCAGGCATGTACTGGCCATTGGGACTACCGGGAGTTTACCGGTGGGCCAATGGCTCAGTGTGCCGGTTAGGTGCAGTCCTGGAGCCGCTCATCTCTGACAGTGAGTGATAGCGATTTTACTCCTGTCACCAAGGAGCAGCTGCCAACACTTGCTGGAGAGAGGATTATGCTTTCTGCTCCCTCCAGCCTGCAGGGGGAGATAGACAGCCGTCAGACTTTCCTTGCTCTCTCCCCTTATCCCTTTTCACATGACTGGAGAGAGAAACGAGATGCTGCCTTCAGAACTGTGAGTACACGTGGGAGGGGGAGGAGAAGGAGGAAATTCTGATGTAATGGGCTGCTGATGGGGACACTCTGATGTGAAGGGGGCTGCTGATGGTGACACTCTGATGTGAAGGGGGCTGCTGATGGGGACACACTGATGTGAAGGGGGTTGCTGATGGGGACACTCTGATGTGAAAGGGCTGCTGATGGGGCTATTCTGATGTGAAGGGGGCTGCTGATGGGGACACTCTGATGTAAGGGGCTGCTGATGTGGACACTTTGATGTGAAGGGGGCTGTTGATGGGGACACACTGATGTGAAGGGAGCTGCTGATGGGGACACTCTGATGTGAAGGGGGCTGCTGATGGGGACACTCTGATGTGAAGGGGGCTGCTGATGGGGACACTCAAAATTAAAGTGGGCCGATCTGGATGAAGTCCAGGGCCAAATTTTTGTCCCAGTCCAGCCCTGAACAGCCCTGGCAAAAGTGAACCAGTGTTCCCTCCCTGTACTTAGAGGCTACGTTCACACTAGCCTGTGTGGTAAAACACAGCATTTTATCATACAGGCTAGTGCAGTGTTGGTCCTGGCAGGGAGCAGTGCGATGTATGTTTCAGTTCATTTCACTGCTTGTTTTTTTCTCAACTGTGTTTGAAATGTCACATAGTTACGCTTCATTCATGTTACTGCACAGCAATGCAGTAATAAGTGTTGCCATCCAGAGAAGTAGCAGCAAAGGCGTAGTGGAGGGCTGGCATGACAGGGGAAACATGGTGCTAATGATAAGAAAGAGGCATGGATTGGGAGGGACATGGGTAGAGGAGGGGTCAGTGGTGTTAAAAGAGGCTGGCCCCTCCTCAGCGTCACCACAGCGTGCAGAGCAAGATTCCCACCCTCCCGCCCCTTCTGTGTTAGGATGTTTTGGGATATATGTCTAATTTTTTTTTTTTTCACAGAACGGTTTAGATTCAGGATGTCCTGGCAGTTGGCGGGTGTTGGTCTTTGCGGGAGAAGGAAGACACCTCGGAAGGATGAGTTCGGGACCCATCGGTGGTATGGGTCCTGATGGTGGTATTCCAGTTAACAGTGGTTTAACTGGAAGTTGGTTAACGGGTGCACTGCGGTCAGTGGGTTGTCTCAGAGCCAGCATGTCGGCTAGAGGCCTATTAACATATTTAAAGGTACCGCATTGCCAGATTGAACAGATTATATGTGGAGGTGTCCGGCAAAGACCAACGTTAGTAAGGAATATGGGTTTTCTTGGTAACAGATGTTTTTTTTTTACGGATATGTTAAAGTTTGTAAATTTTGTAAGGATGACTTACTGTGTAGATATAAAGGGGGTTGCTGATGGGGACACTCTGATGTGAAAGGGCTGCTGATGGGGCTACTCTGATGTGAAGGGGGCTGCTGATGGGGACACTCTGATGTGAAAGGGCTGCTGATGGGGCTACTCTGATGTGAAGGGGGCTGCTGATGGGGACACTCTGATGTGAAGGGGGCTGCTGATGGGGACACTCTGATGTAAGGGGCTGCTGATGTGGACACTTTGATGTGAAGGGGGCTGTTGATGGGGACACACTGATGTGAAGGGAGCTGCTGATGGGGACACACTGATGTGAAGGGAGCTGCTGATGGGGACACTCTGATGTGAAGGGGGCTGCTGATGGGGACACTCAAAATTAAAGTGGGCCGATCTGGATGAAGTCCAGGGCCAAATTTTTGTCCCAGTCCAGCCCAGAACAGCCCTGGCAAAAGTGAACCAGTGCTCCCTCCCTGTACTTAGAGGCTACGTTTACACTAGCCTGTGTGGTAAAACACAGCATTTTATCATACAGGCTAGTGCAGTGTTGGTCCTGGCAGGGAGCAGTGCGATGTATGTTTCAGTTCATTTCACTGCTTGTTTTTTTCTCAACTGTGTTTGAAATGTCACATAGTTACACTTCATTCATGTTACTGCACAGCAATGCAGTAATAAGTGTTGCCATCCAGAGAAGTAGCAGCAAAGGCGTAGTGGAGGTCTGGCATGACAGGGGAAACATGGTGCTAATGATAAGAGAGAGGCATGGATTGGGAGGGACATGGGGAGAGGAGGGGTCAGTGGTGTTAAAATAGGCTAGCCCCTCCCCAGCGTCACCACAGCGTGCGGAGCAAGATTCCCACCCTCCCGCCCCTTCTGTGTTAGGATGTTTTGGGATATATGTCTAATTTTTTTTTCACAGAACGGTTTAGATTCGGAAAGTCCTGGCAGTTGGCGGGTGTTGGTCTTTGCGGGAGAAGGAAGACACCTCGGAAGGATGAGTTTGGGACCCATCGTGGTATGGGTCCTGATGGTGGTATTCCAGTTAACAGTTGTTTAACTGGAAGTTGGTTAACGGGTGCACTGCGGTCAGTGGGTTGTCTCAGAGCCAGCATGTCGGCTAGAGGCCTATTAACATATTTAAAGGTATCCACAGTGCCAGATTGAACAGCTGGTATGTGGAGATGTCCGGCAAAGACCAACGTTAGTAAGGAATATGGGTTTTCTTGGTAACAGATGTTTTTTTACGGATATGTTAAAGTTTGTAAATTTAATTGGTTAATAAAAGAGGCTGCTACGGCCAATGTTTACTCCAACTTGGTGTGGTCTCGTTTAACAGACAATGATAAGGGTTATTGGAGTAATAAGTTGGGTCTGGCAGTATGGTATAGTACATCTGTTATACAATGTCATGTGCAGTGAGAAAAAAATGAAGACACACTGCCTTTTTTCAACACTGCAACACACCACATATCACACCAGTGTTGCAGTGTGAACTGGGCAGAGAGAAAACAAGTGTATTCTATGTGTCCTAGTGGTGGCTTGGCATTTATCCAGCAAAGAAAAATGCAGATCACTACATATAGTGTACACTAGACATGCTTCACAGTCTCATTCATAACTGTTTTGTCTCCAGTTCCCCCACCCCTTCACTTCCTCCTCTGATATCTTCTGGCCTTGGGGGGTCCATATCAGCCACTAGCACACTACTGGGAGGAAAGGAAAGAAATGGCTGCACAATACCATAAATCCAATGTCGATTTATTGATATAACATGAACGAAGACTGCCACCAGGACTCAGGACACAGCCAGGAGGTGACGCGTTTCACACTTAATTTGTGCTTCTTCAAAACCTAAGGGACAACTGAATCATTACAGTGCCTTGCGAAAGTATTCGGCCCCCTTGAACTTTTCAACCTTTTGCCACATTTCAGGCTTCAAACATAAAGATATAAAATTTTAATTTTTTGTGAAGAATCACCAACAAGTGGGACACAATTGTGAAGTGGAACGAAATCTATTGGATATTTTAAACTTTTTTAGCAAATAAAAAACTGAAAAGTGATGCGTGCTAAATTATTCGGCCCCTTTACTTTCAGTGCAGCAAACTCACTCCAGAAGTTCAGCGAGGATCTCTGAATGATCCAATGTTGTCCTAAATGACTGATGGTGATAAATAGAATCCACCTGTGTGTAATCAAGTCTCTGTATAAATGCACCTGCTCTGTGATAGTCTCATGGTTCTGTTGAAAGCGCAGAGAGCATCATGAAGACCAAGGAACACACCAGGCAGGTCCGTAATACTGTTGTGGAGAACTTTAAAGCCGGATTTGGATACAAAAAGATTTCCCAAGCTTTAAACATCCCAAGGAGCACTGTGCAAGCGATCGTTTTGAAATGGAAGGAGTATCAGACCACTGCAAATCTACCAAGACCTGGCTGTCCCTCTAAACTTTCAGCTCAGACAAGGAGAAGACTGATCAGAGATGCAGCCAAGAGGCCCATGATCACTCTGGATGAACTGCAGAGAACTACAGCTGAGGTGGGAGAGTCTGTCCATAGGACAACAATCAGTCGTACACTGCACAAATCTGGCCTTTATGGAAGAGTGGCAAGAAGAAAGCCATTTCTCAAAGATATCCATAAAAAGTCTCGTCTAAAGTTTGCCACAAGCCACCTGGGAGACACAGCAAACATGTGGAAGAAGGTGCTCTGGTCCAATGAAACCAAAATCGAACTTTTTGCCCACAATGCAAAACGATATGTTTGGCGTAAAAGCAACACAGCTCATCACCCTCAACACACCATCCCCACTGTCAAACATGGTGGTGGCAGCATCATGGTTTGGGCTTGCTTTTCTTCAGCAGGGACAGGGAAGATGGTTAAAATTTAGGGGAAGATGGATGCAGCCAAATACAGGACCATTCTGGATGAAAACCTGTTGGAGTCTGCAAAAGACCTGAAACTGGGACAGAGATTTATCTTCCAACAAGACAATGATCCCAAACATACAGCAAAATCTACAAAGGAATGGTTCACAAATAAACGTATCCAGGTGTTAGAATGGCCAAGTCAAAGTCCAGACCTGAATCCAATCGAGAATCTGTGGAAAGAGCTGAAAACTGCTGTTCACAAACGCTCTCCATCCAACCTCACTGAGCTCGAGCTGTTTTGCAAGGAAGAATGGGCAAGAATTTCAGTCTCTCGATGTGCAAAACTGATAGAGACATACCCCAAGCGACTTGCAGCTGTAATCGCAGAAAAAGGTGGCTCTACAAAGTATTAACGCAAGGGGGCCGAATAATTTTGCACGCCCCACTTTTCATTTTTTTATTAGTTAAAAAAGTTTCAAAAATCCAATAGATTTCGTTCCACTTCACAATTGTGTCCCACTTGTTGGTGATTCTTCACAAAAAATTAAAATTTTATATCTTTATGTTTGAAGCCTGAAATGTGGCAAAAGGTTGAAAAGTTCAAGGGGGCCGAATACTTTCGCCATGCACTGTACATTGATACATTGTACATTCACATCAGTGTGGTTTTTTTTTTTTTCTGACCAAAGATGCAGCAAGCAGGATTTTAACAACCTCAAGGATACTAATAATGGCCAGCAAATGCATATTAATTTAAATTCATGACATTTATACATATACTAGGGCCAATTTAGACAGGATCCGATTAACCCGCCAGCATGTCTTTAGAGTGATATAATATACAGTGCAATGTCAAGAAACAAAACTGATATCCAGACTATACATAAATATAACAAAACGGATGGAAAAGGATGAAAAAATAAACATTAAAAAACAAAAAATTATATTAAAATGTAAAAAGAACTATTTAAAAAATGGAAAATCTGAATTAAATGTAAATAATAAAGAAGGATAGATGTGTGTATGTATATATATATATATATATATATATATATATATATATATATATACAGTGCCTTGCGAAAGTATTCGGCCCCCTTGAACTTTTCAACCTTTTGCCACATTTCAGGCTTCAAACATAAAGATATAAAATTTTTAATTTTTTGTGAAGAATCACCAACAAGTGGGACACAATTGTGAAGTGGAACGAAATCTATTGGATTTTTGAAACTTTTTTAACTAATAAAAAAATGAAAAGTGGGGCGTGCAAAATTATTCGGCCCCCTTGCGTTAATACTTTGTAGAGCCACATTTTTCTGCGATTACAGCTGCAAGTCGCTTGGGGTATGTCTCTATCAGTTTTGCACATCGAGAGACTGAAATTCTTGCCCATTCTTCCTTGCAAAACAGCTCGAGCTCAGTGAGGTTGGATGGAGAGCGTTTGTGAACAGCAGTTTTCAGCTCTTTCCACAGATTCTCGATTGGATTCAGGTCTGGACTTTGACTTGGCCATTCTAACACCTGGATACGTTTATTTGTGAACCATTCCTTTGTAGATTTTGCTGTATGTTTGGGATCATTGTCTTGTTGGAAGATAAATCTCTGTCCCAGTTTCAGGTCTTTTGCAGACTCCAACAGGTTTTCATCCAGAATGGTCCTGTATTTGGCTGCATCCATCTTCCCCTCAATTTTAACCATCTTCCCTGTCCCTGCTGAAGAAAAGCAAGCCCAAACCATGATGCTGCCACCACCATGTTTGACAGTGGGGATGGTGTGTTGAGGGTGATGAGCTGTGTTGCTTTTACGCCAAACATATCGTTTTGCATTGTGGCCAAAAAGTTCGATTTTGGTTTCATTGGACCAGAGCACTTTCTTCCACATGTTTGCTGTGTCTCCCAGGTGGCTTGTGGCAAACTTTAGACGAGACTTTTTATGGATATCTTTGAGAAATGGCTTTCTTCTTGCCACTCTTCCATAAAGGCCAGATTTGTGCAGTGTACGACTGATTGTTGTCCTATGGACAGACTCTCCCACCTCAGCTGTAGTTCTCTGCAGTTCATCCAGAGTGATCATGGGCCTCTTGGCTGCATCTCTGATCAGTCTTCTCCTTGTCTGAGCTGAAAGTTTAGAGGGACAGCCAGGTCTTGGTAGATTTGCAGTGGTCTGATTCTCCTTCCATTTCAAAATGATCGCTTGCACAGTGCTCCTTGGGATGTTTAAAGCTTGGGAAATCTTTTTGTATCCAAATCCGGCTTTAAAGTTCTCCACAACAGTATTACGGACCTGCCTGGTGTGTTCCTTGGTCTTCATGATGCTCTCTGCGCTTTCAACAGAACCCTGAGACTATCACAGAGCAGGTGCATTTATACAGAGACTTGATTACACACAGGTGGATTCTATTTATCACCATCAGTCATTTAGGACAACATTGGATCATTCAGAGATCCTCGCTGAACTTCTGGAGTGAGTTTGCTGCACTGAAAGTAAAGGGGCCGAATAATTTAGCACGCATCACTTTTCAGTTTTTTATTTGCTAAAAAAGTTTAAAATATCCAATAGATTTCGTTCCACTTCACAATTGTGTCCCACTTGTTGGTGATTCTTCACAAAAAATTTAATTTTATTTTTATATCTTTA
The DNA here is from genome assembly GCA_028564925.1 of Lithobates sylvaticus. Classification (NCBI taxonomy): domain Eukaryota; kingdom Metazoa; phylum Chordata; class Amphibia; order Anura; family Ranidae; genus Lithobates; species Lithobates sylvaticus. The sequence goes on from CM053032.1 coordinate 171,648,262, forward strand.
TGTTTGAAGCCTGAAATGTGGCAAAAGGTTGAAAAGTTCAAGGGGGCCGAATACTTTCGCAAGGCACTGTATATATCATTAGGTGCAAAACAGGTGCTGATCAGTGAAGTGAAAAATGCTTGCGCAATCAATTATTGATTCATAGAAAAACATATAAAAAGTGCTGATGCAAAAATTCTAATAGTCCACGTAATGGCAGCAAAAATTGACAAATTGTATAACAAATATATCATGTCCTTATAGTGACTTTCCAAAGTGACTTGTGCAAAATATTGTCCTTATAAGTGATTTTCCAAAATAACTTTTCCAAAGTGACTTATATAGAAAATTATTCACGGCTTCTGTGCTGAGAAATTAATAACATTTGTGCTCCCCTCTCAGTTCCACACTCACCAGATAGCAGCACCCCTACAGGGGTAAATCACATGTAGACAAATCTGCCTTTGGTCTCAGTATCCAGTGGAAGAGCCTCCTCCGCACTGCATTAGATCATGGGATGTCCACATATGAATGGATGGGAAAAGATTGATACTCATAGTAAATTCCGATAAAAACGTTTTATTTGTCAATCACAAGTTTAAAAATGGCACTACAACTCGTGCCAGGGACCATTGCAAAGAAAATCTGTAGGTCTGGGACAGCGTGCGTTTCACAGACCGAGTATACTAAAACCGGAAATGACGTGATTGCGTTCCAAGCTCCGCCTTCTGCGCTTCGTCATCAGACGTCATCAGAGGCGTAATAACTTATGTCCCATTTGAAGTGGAGGATGGAGGGAATGCGAGTCTGAAGCCGGAAAATCCAGAAGACACAATATATGAAAAATATCTCCCCCTTCTCGGGTACTTTTTCTATGACCTGTACTTTCATAGCAGAAGTATCGCCAGCAAGACATGCCCTAAAATGTTTTGGTGGCAGGACACTTGCTCCTCCTCAGCAGCACAGCAGAGATCACAGAGCAAATTCTTCCAGTAAGACCCCTTTTACACTGAAGACCGCTCACACTAGAGGTAAAGCACTGCATGTTTAAGCGGGCTTTATCGGCGATGTGCGGGCGGGTGCGGGACGCTTTTAACTCCAAAGAAGGGGTTAACAAGGGGTTAAAAGCGCCACTGCCAAAGCATTTTGCAGGCACTTCGGCTGCGCTGCTCATTGATTTCAATGGCAGGGGTGGTGCGGGAGTGATGTATACACTGGTCCCGCACCACCCCAAAGATGCTGCTTGCAGGACTTTTTTTTCCATCCTGCAAGCGCACCGCCCCAGTGTGAAAGCACTCGGGCTTTCACACTGGGGAGGCATTGGAGGCAGTTTACAGGCGCTATTTGTAGCGCTAAAACGCCTGTAAAGCACCTTCAGTGTAAAAGGGGTCTAACACTGGCAGTCGTCATAACAGCTGCAGCAGCCCTACTGAGTCCTGTGCAGAACAGGAGATTTTGGGAGGGCAGCTACAGCTGTTCTAAGGGCTGTCAGTTTTACTGGAAGACCTACTCAATAGAGTGCAAGCCTCTAGAGGGATCTCTGTGTGCAGTACCAGTGAAATATGGGGGGGAAGGGGGGGGGGGCACAGCCCATCGCTGTGTAAAGTGTTGGCGCCATATAAATCCTATGTAATAATAATAATCCCAGCAGGCTCCTAGGTCCAGCCATGATACCCATTAACTGTTTAAATTATATTCTGTAGCCTGCTTTCTGGTGGGGCTTGCAGGTGGGAATAATCATAATGATGATCTTATGATCCAGCTGAAGTCTACCAGAATGTAGTTGACTCTAGGGCATGTCACATAAGCATGTCACACAAGCTACTGCAAAGAGAAAACTTACCTTATCCTATGAGATCACTGCCTCATTGGGTGGACTAGGGAGATCTTGCACTCTAACTGCTCCCTCATTAGCTAATGGGATTCTGCAGTGCTCCAGGCCAGCAGGGGGGGGGGGGGCAACTCCCATTAGGACAGTGGATGCTGCACTCTTATGATATTGCCACAGGTGATGTTTCACCAACAGCATAAAAACTCAAGGATGACATCAGTCTTAAAAGAGAAGTATGGGGTTTGGTCTTTTCGCAGATTTATACTTACCTATGTGGATACAGCATCGGTCCCCCACCGCCTCTAACACTGAGAACCTAGCGATCAAACACCACCAATCGCTCGGTTCTCACAGCTCCCCGAGCAGTCAGTCAGCAGCTCTCTGCTTTACCCCCTCCTCGCTCACTAGAGCAAAGAGAGGAAATATCCCTGGTGTTGCACATCCACCGAGTCCCACAGTGGCATGAGAGAGACAATCTCAGCCTGGACTCCTGCCAGGCCATGCCACTAATTCATTCCTCCCTGCCCACCAGAGCCTAGTCATGAGGAGCGCTGGGCTGTAGAGGGGGTGGGAGCGGCCGGCTCAGGCTCTCAGCAGCTGGGTGAGAGGCTAAGCCAGGAGCCATTCCAAGCATGTGGGCGGATCCCTCCTGCTAGGAGGGTAAACGATTATAACTACCTAAGCCACCTCATGGTTGCAAATGCCTGCAATCTTTGAGATGTGGATGAGCCACCTCAGTGAATGAATAAAGTATCTCACCAAAGGAAAATCTGTGGATTCCTGAAATGTTACTTGTAGCTCAGTGCAGGTGTCTTGGAAAATGAGTGAGCCAAAACTCAAGCAGATTTAAAACTGAAACAGGCACAAAAACGTTCACGTATACTCTGCAACAGCCACAAAAAATATCCACTCTTTGTAAACCAGACGCCTTTTTAAACCCAGTTATTACCCTGTAAAAGTAGCAATGACATCATCACTGTTCTATATACCTACTACAGACTGCCTGTAGAAAACTACAGGAGGGGGTGGATACAAGACCAGTCACCCTGCAGTTGGAGAGAAAGCAGCAGTGAGTGGTCTTTATTACAGGAAGCTCCTGCACAGAGAGAAAGTTTACACTAGATTACTGCACAGATCTGAAATAAATACACAAAAGAAAGAAAAGATTTGAGTAAGACTACAAATGTCTTTTGTATTTAGACAATATTTGCATATCCCGCAGTTCAGTGTTAGGATTTACTGGAGCGTTCACATTTAAAGCGGTGTTGCAGCTTGACTTTTAAGAAGTACACTTACCCTCCCAGGGCGCCAGCGATGTTGGTCGTGGAGGCCGAGATGTCCCTCGGCGCTCCGGTCCCAGCGCCGCCATCCTCAGTAAGGGAAACGGGCAGCGATCGCTGCCCGTTTCCTACTGCGCATGCGCGAGTTGTCGCGCGGCCTACTGCGCATGCGCGAGTCGTCTTGTGAATGGGGAATGCGATGTGTTGTGGGACATAGTTCCCATAACACATCGCGCCCCATTCACTAGAAGGCGGCGCTAGGAGAACAGCTCCGAGGAACAGGAAGAGGCAGATTAGGACGATCTGCCTAGCAACAGCCATTTCTGGTAAGTAAAAAAAAAAAGTTTTTTTTTTTTTTTTTCATTTTAAATTTGTACTAACATTTTTATCTAGTTTTGTTTTTCAGGGTGGCCCGCCACTTTAAACAAGGAAATTATATTTAAATATTTTGGCAGTTATGTGAAGTCACAACAGCTGCTGATTAAAATGAAAAGATACAAAAAGGCTTCCATAGCAATTCAATTGTTATATTTCTTCAAAAAGTGTAGTTTTCCTTGAGATAACCTGACCTTCCCCATTACCTATCCCCATTGCTTTGAAGAGAATTATGGGAAAATGACCTGGCATGCATGTTAGATCATTCGGATCCCTGGTTGTGCTGCCAACATAGAAAAGATATAGATGTGTGACATAGGGTGAAAAGCCTGAAAACCCTATAATAACATTAAATTAATCAGACTTAAAGTGTATGTCTAGCCTTAACTTTTTTTTTCTGTTTTAGGTCTCTACTGCTGTCAGTGGCTCCTTCAGAGAGATTTACCTTAATGTCTTGACCTGCTGACAATAATTTTACCATGGAGGAAGTGAGAGGGACTCTCCAGCAGAAACATAGACCAAGGCTGGTGAAAGCAATGCCAACAGAATAAGCAAAGAGGGTAAATATCTCTTATTGACCCCAGATTTAGGCCGGCCATAGACAGTTTGAATCTCGAAAGAAGATTCGAATCATTAATGGGCAGGTTGAATGTACCAAGTTCATCGATCAATTCACTTGCTATAGCCGCTAGCAATAATCACTTGTTTCTCATGGCAGGGGTGACTCCCCCCGCCCACCCCCGCATCCCCGCATCCCCGCTTGGAGCAGACACTTGCTTGGCCGAAAAAAAATGTCAAATGCCCTTATTGATGACCACTATGCATAAGGCCTAAAAAACAGATAAGTTCTAATCCCTTTCCACTCTGTCCAAAACTAGTAAGTTTTTTTTTTTGGCTTGACATACACGTTAACAATACAATGACAGGTCATGAGTGTTAAGTGCATGAATTGTTGAAAATTTGCCAAAATAAATACCAATGACAGATACAGAACTAAGGAGAGTAATATAGTTGGTTCCTAGCTTTTACAATTTCAAGAAGCCTCTGATGAGCACTGCTAAATACACGCTGTCATATTGTCCATCTAAAACTGTATAGACGTAGACCTTCCATATGTTATGGAAAGTATGACAATTCTGCGTGTAGCAGAGGGTGTTGTGATTAGTCAGAGCAATTGGTCTGGGTTTTGAGTACGCTAGATGGAAAGTCTCACTGGCTACTAGTATCTTCTCCAGAATTTTGCATATATGCGTATATGTCCAAATCTATTTAATTGGCTCTAAAGGTATGACATTGTTGAACTTAAAAAACAACTTAAAAAATTAAAAATTATTTTAGATAACAAGAAACATACTATATATTCCACATTAATAATTATGCTACCAAAATTAGTGTGTGCTGTAAATTGCCATCAACATTGTTCCTGTTTCTTCTTGCTGGAGGCTGCCATTTTGCTGAAGCCCAGAGCCCCAGAGCCACTATTTTGGGGGCCAACAGGGGTCCCTTTCTCTGGGCGATTCAATCAGTGTCACCCTGCGGAAGGGAGCTTGTGAGGCTCAAAGATGCTGGCATGGCAGTTAGACCTATGTAAAATTATATAGTCATAATAAATTGTTGTAATGCATCTTTTGGAGTGCTGGTGAATTCTTACACTCTATGCACAGCATACCTCCCAACTTTTCTAGATGGGACTGAGGGACACCTATTAGCAAATGTATGTAGGCATAGGACCCCCCCCCCCCCCCCCCCGCCATGCACCCTTAAAGGAGAACTATACAACATACCACTTACTATTCCTTTGTATTGGCTTCAAAAGTTTACAATTGTAACAATTTAGAAATTGTATGAAAGGTTTAGCACTGGGAGACACTTTTTAAAAGATAAATAGTGCATTTTATATACAACTATATAGATCAGACCAAAATGAGGGACAAATGAGGAGGAATGAGGTACAGAGGGACATTGCTCCAAATCAGGGACAGTTGGGAGGCATGGCACAGCACCATCTGTTGCAACTATTACAAGCACTTTTTGAAGATATTTATGGTCTTAGCACTGTCAGGATTGTGTAGCTCTGTCTGGGACCCATTTGGGAGTCCCGGGACACGGTTTAAAGTTCAAAATGACTGAATTCTAGATCCTCTACAAATGTTTCTCAACAAACACATATAGGAAGCAAAAGGCAAATTCTTGTGTACACTTGGGATCATTTCACAGGGGTGCCATAGGAGTAGTAGAACGAACCAGGTGGTTGGTCCGCATTTTTTACATTCTCTCTGACCACTCAGCTAAGTCCTAAGATTGCAGCTTGGCAGTATAGTACACACACTGCAGCAAATTTATTTCAGCTTGCAGAGTTTGACATGTAGCCTATCAAACTCATTCACTGAGATTGCAGCACAGTATTTCAATACAAAAATCTGCCTTGGTATTAAAAAAAAAAGCCTGTAAAAACAGGCAGCTGCTGCTCTACAGAAGTAGTAGAGACTGCTGCCCATGTAAAAGAGCCCTCAGTCATCACACTGCGTATCAAGGACACTACGACTGCTGTTTTTGGCTACTGGTGTGTTTTTTTTTTCTGCAGCCAGTAAACTCCCCGGCATGTTATCCTATGTGTCCATGCACACATAGGCTGTTATCAGCGTTTTTTGGCAGGGGTGTTTTCTGTCTGGAAGAAAAACACAGAACTAGTGGGTTTGAAAAGGATTTTTTTCAGCTGTAAAAAAAATGATGAAAACGCAGATATTCGGCATTTATGAGCATTTTTTAGCCATAAGCTTTTGTGAGGGTATAGTTTTGCTAAAAAACGCCAATACCAAATTGCTGCAAAATGCGACAAGACTCCTGTTTTTAATGCAACATTGTACAGCTAAAGCTACTGGCACTTTTAGAACGTTCAGTGTGCATGAGGCCTACAAAGGAAGGGTGGTGAAGGTAAATGCCAATTTAGCATATCTCTTTAGGCCACAGACACACTTTGACAGTCATTCCGCTGCGCTTGTGCACTAGAAAGCAGGGCCAGCAGAACTGCATTGTTTACACTAGAAGAACAGCTCTTCTAGTGTAATCTGCAGGGTCGGGCTGTCAGTATTACAGCCTGATATCAGAGTGCAGGAGACAGCCAGAAGAGACCTGTAGGGAAAGCTCTCTCTCTGCAGCTGGGACCCTCTACAACAGCTCTCAATGTGGGAGCCTATCATGTCTCTGTGTCGGCCCAGCCCTGCTCAGAGAAAATGTTATTTATGTTTGACTATCTAGATATTTTAAGATCCTAATATATTGATTGGAACATGAGACCATCAATATAAAAATGGCCGAGCCCTCCCGAAAAAGACTACATCTATAGGGACCGCTTTTATAACTTAGGGGTCACTGATTGTGGAATAGAATTGTGTTAATAACTGCGTTCAACATTTTTTTCCTCACAAGGCCTTATACTGTACATACAAGTCTGATAAAGAATCACTTCAAATGCATATGGTTTTGAGGCAACAATTGTCTCAACTGCCAAATTATTTCCCATAAAGCAGCTTTCAGGGAGAGTAACGAGAATCGGTGTCAAAATATCCAGTTATGGCACTCATGTATGTGTAGTAAATTTATTTGCCAAGTGATAGTTGCCTTGGCCAATTGATAGGAGGTCAATTGATTTCACCCTGATTCTGGAATTGCTGCTCTTCTCTCTTCTGTCACTAGATGGTGGGGTATCTGGTAGCATTAGATAAGACAAGGGCATTGCAAGAACAGATTAGGAATGAATGGGGTGTCTCAGCCAATCGGCAGGGATTTTCTAGAGACAGATTATCTCCCTGTCTGTGTGTCTCCTGGGCTGACAGGATCGTCCAACTTCACAGGAGCCCAGCAGAAGGAGCAGCAAGTGCAGCTGATGACTTACTGCTTGTAACACCTGAGAGAACCCACAGCCTACAGAACAGTACAGCAGGAGACAGGTATACAGTCCACCACTGAGCACCACTGTCTCCTTACTGTACACCCACTGTCTACTTGATTACTGCCCCCCCTGTCCACTCTGCTTCCCACCTGGTCATCCCCACTGCCCCATGTCCACTCTGCTGCCCCCCAGTCCACTCCAATGCCCCCCTGTCCATCCGACTGCCCCCCTGTCCATCCTGCTGCCCCCTGTCCACTCTGCTGCCCCCCTGTCCACTCTGCTGCCCCCCAGTCCACTCTTCTGCCCCCCAGTCCACTCTGCTGCCCCCTGTCCCCTCTGCTACCCCTTGTTCATCCCACTGCCCCCCTGTGCACTCTGCTGTCCCCCAGTCCACTCTGCTGCCCCCTGTCTATTCTTCTGCCCCCAATCCACTTTGCTGCCCCCAATCTACTCCACTGCCCCCTGTCCATTCCACTACCCCCTGTCCACTCCGCTGCCTCTGTGTCCACTCTGCTGCCCCCTGTCCATCCCACTGCCCCAGGTTTTTTGTGCAAAGCAATGCACGTGTTTCCTTGCAGGTAACCATAGTTGACAGAGGAAGAACAATGATTTCAAGCACCACCCTCCTTTTAAAGTGTCCAGTCTTTTATTCTAACTTAATCAGCATTACAGAGGGATTTCCAGCCTAGTCCTTGTCAACACCGACACAAGTGTTCGAAAGAATCACTGACAGGATGTCAGCTGGTCCTTTTGTGGCAGGGCTGAAATGCAGTGTTTTTTTGGGGGGGGTTAAGTTAATTTTTATTGCAAAGGGGGACTTTGCAATTAATTGCAATTTATCTGATCTCTCTTCATAACATTTTGGGCTATATGCAAATTGCCATCATAAAAACTGAGGCAGCAGACTTTTTGAAAATTAATATTTGTGTCATTCTCAAAATTTTTGTCCGGGGCTGTACATTTCCAGGACTTGTCGTCTAGGATGGAACCAGTAGGCGCATCTCTCATTCAACTTCCCAAGCATTGGCTGTAATAAACAATTCTCAGTCAATCACATGGAGGCTCCAATATAGTTCAATATACTTTACTTACTTAACAATGAAGGCAAGGCATTCCAGATCATAGCATGAGAATTGTAGGTGCTTGTAGCTTTTTTGGTCCCCTGCAAGATCTTTCCACACTGTCTGTGATCTATAGCTAAAGGGGAGAGCAAAGAGAAACACCATCCTGTGCCCTTAAAGTGTTACTAAACCCACAACAGTAAAATCAGTCTGTATATGCAGTAAAGCATGCTTGTTATACTCACTGTGGAACCTAATGCCCCGTACACACGATCAGAAAATCGTACGGAAAATACCGCTTCAAATCGATCATACGATAATCGGATCGTTCGTACAGAGCTTTCGAGAGCCGATCATGACAGTTCATTCAATATTATTCTATCGGACATGCACAAATTTTTTTTTCGTACGATGCCAGATCGTACGATTTTCATTTGATCAGTACAGCTATCGTTAGAAAATGCAATACAAATGCATTACAATACATGACATTACTACCGAAAAAAAATTCTGTCGTACGGGAATTTTCGTGACTTTAGTAAACTTATCAGATTCGATCTGAGATTAGCATGCAAAAATGCATAATCTCATAATCTCATTGTGTGTACGGGGCTTTAGGGGTTAATACTCTGCATTGTGTAAAAAAGGCTGTTTGATCCTGGCTTCTCTATTCCTCTGACCCTCCTCTCCTTCCCTTATATTTACAAAAATAATTGCATTTCCATGTTCTGTGTACTGTGGGAGACCAGATATAGTGAATGCAGGGTCCTGGGTTTAGTAACACTTGTGTTGGAGATTTTGAATATTTAAAATGGAATTGGATTGCCATGCCCCATCGGATGTGTAAATGTGTGCATGTATATATATGTGTGTATATATATTCATATTTATGACAGGCAAGCTAGACTTTTTCCATAGATTGACTGTGCCCAGGTGTTAATTGAATACCTCTTGTTCTCTTACAATAGATGGCTCCTTATCCCCAGGGGTCATTAACAGGAATGTTGACTTTAGACACGGAGTTAGCCCAAACAAAGTAACCAATCCGGATACAATGCACTTCTGAACCAATGAGGTGTTTGATAGGAGTGGGTTACTCTAACAACATAAAACCAATAGTTTTAGGGATACGAGTCTCTCTTTGCCTGATGATTTTGGAGATGTAGCTGCCGGGGTAATGTACTCTCTCTCTTTATCTCCCTCCTCCCCCCCCTCCTCTCTCTCTCTGTATCTCTAATCTTTACTCTTTCTCCTAGGACTTTTAATATGTTTTGATAACCTTGTTGATCAGTGTATACCTGTTGTGAACCATTATGTGGCCTTAAATATCTCCTAGGAACTATCTTTGTAAACACTGGCAACATGGCATTTATAGCATCTCTATACTATGTTGGGTAACCTAAAATGTTTCTTTATTATGTTTCTGGACATATAAATAAATTGTAATTGTTTATCCTGTTCGCACGGTTATCGTACGTTTATATACTTATACAGAAAAAGGTTTAATTGCGTTATTCACTTTATCATTTTTGTATCTATAATGATTTTAACTAAGCTAGAAATTCAGCTTTAACAGATGTTGCCCGTGTGTGAGGAGTTTTGACGTTTTGAGCGAAACATTCAAAACTAGCAAGCTTCTTTGAACAATGTTTTATAGATATATAACCTTTTGTCTGCAATAATACTGTGATGAGACTGATTTTGAATAATGGGTATATAAGGGAAATAAATTGTACGTGTAAATAGAAGGGCTCCATTTGAAATCTTGGAGACAGTGGAAAAGGATATGCGCCTTTGACAAAAAAAAAAAAAAAAAAAGCAATTTCAGTTGACCATTTGAATGAGATTGGGCCAACCGTTGTGATTGGGACACACACACCGGTAGGCCTAGAGCTGCGTTTCCACTTGTGCAACTCCTCCAAAGTCACCTGATTTAGAGTATGACTTGCGGTGCGACTTTGGTGTGGCTTTGAATGCAACTTTAATCCAAATTTACACTCTGGGTCGGAGTCGCATCTGGAGTCGCATAGGAGTGGTGCAGGTACCTTTTCATAGTCATTGCAGCTTTGAGTCGCATAGATTGGGACTGGTGATATTGAAATCAATGGGCTGTGACTTGTAGTGCTACTGTGTCCAAAGTCGCATGGCAAATTGCATTAGTGGAAATGGAGCCTAGGTCGCACAGAATGACCTTGTGTATGAATTGGGGCTGCAACTGACGATTGTGTTATTAATCGGTTGATAGACTTGGGGAGAAAGCGTGGTGTATGATTTGGTTAATATGTGGGGTTTGAAGAAAGAGGTGGTTTGTTCTTAGATATCTCTATGATTGGAGGAGAGATATGCTGTGTATGCTGTGTGTACTGTTGGGGAGCTGAGTCTGGTTGATATCAGACTCAGAGTTCAAATTTTATATTTAAAAAAAGGAAGGAAAAAAAAAAAAATGTCTTCCTTCAAGAAGGATGTCATTTTGGGAGCGTTTGTTTAATGTATAATCAGCGTACAATGATTGTGTGCAACCAGCCATATATTGTATGGGAAACTGCTGACTGTAACTATATGTGGTAGGTAGTTGTGATGTATATGAGAAATGAACTATGATTTTGACCTTTATGACCAAGAGAAGTCCCCATAAGTGCAAAAATATTTTTTTTTAAAAAGGGTTTGGTTTTTAAATCGAAAAACCTGTTTCTTAGCCAGTAGACCATGTATTGTTGGGACACAATAGAAGTTGTCACACCCTAGGAGGGGGGGGGCCTCAGGCTCTAACTGAGAACATGGGGGGGGAAGGGCTGTGAACTCAGAGCCAAATATTGTGCTTGTATTTGGGTCTTGGGTGTCTGATGTTACAACACTGAGAACGATCACTAGTTGAACCCTAAACCTTGTGGTGGACCCCTTTGCATGAACAGAACTTTCTCCCTTAATTTTTATTAGTCCACATGTTGGACCTCTGCTGTTCTCTATGCGATCATATTTGAACTCGGATTCACTATTATGTATTTCTGATATTATTAATAGTATTTCTGTTATTAGTATTTGTACTTTGGATCATACATATATTACACTTGTCACAAAGTGTACATAATTTAGATAGCTTCAAAAGTTTTTTAAATCATACACTAAGGCAGTTTAAATGTATTAGCCTGCACAATAGGAGTGTTTATTGATTTCTATTATTCCAGCGCAGCCAGTTTTTCTTTTTCTTGTGTTTTTGTGTGTATCTCACATAAGGTTGCAGCAGGAATCCATTATATATATATTTTTTTTTTTTATTTTTTCACAAAAGACATAAAATAATGTTTTCACATTAACTACTTAAATAGTATGTGTTAATTTTTCACTAGTTTAGACAGCGCTGTTACTCCAACAATTATGTTTAGTTGAATATGCCTATATTTTAGGATAGACCCTAATTGTGTTTGTCTAGGGATAAGTGGTAATATTGGTGTCTCAATTGTATGGTCAGTGTTTGTAGGGAGGAAAAAAAGTTTGTGTGTTGGTTTTCATTTGTTAATGTCGGCCATTTTTCTGTAGTCCGGATCTCATCCACCATTTTGCCGTTGACCGATTTGCGATTACTGCAACTGCTTTTTTGTTTCTGATAATTTTAGCCGCGAGCTGAATCTTGTACTGAATTAATGGCGCCATTTTTCATCATGGGCCAGGTCTTGATTTTCGTTTGGCCCGGCTGCCATTTTGTGTCCGCTGTGTTTGGATGGAATTGCTATTTGTGTTTATAGAGGCGTACTTTTAAAATGGTGTATGTCATTTTTGATTGTTTGTGGCCTACAGTGGAAGGGAAGGGCTTTGATTGACCTTTTTCAGCCGTCTTTTTGCAGGAGTTTTGTTGCACTGTTGTGTGGTATTCTGGTTTTAAAACTGGTGGTTTGATTTCCCAGGGGATATGAGTCAAGGGGGTTAATTGCAACATGGGGGTTTTTTTATTGGCTGATGCTAGCCATAGATTTTTCAAATGTCTTGATAGACAAAATATGACGCTATTCAAGACTCCCCCTCCCTCTTCCTGTTCAGGTGTGCAACAGGAAGTTGATGGGAGGGGCCTAGGGTCTTTTGAATTAGGACAAAATCTTTTTGATTTTTAAAGTAAATTTAAGGTTTATATTGTAATACTGTTTTGGGGAGGCATTAAAATTATTGTAATATCGAGGTACAGAGAGAAGCCATAATATTTGTTTTGAATAGTGGAGGATTTCATGGTGTTTTGTAGTTTGTCTGACAACACATTTAACCGGTAGTAGAGTAAATGTGAGGATTAGTACGCTAGCATACCAGAAGGCCGTGTATAATAATCGGAAAACGCTGGGTGCCGGTACTGTAAAAATAAGTCACTAGCAGTACTGATCTGATTAGTGCATGGGTGCCCTGGATGAGGCCCCAAACCAGTCAGACAGCTGCCTTACACATGAGATCTGGGTTTGGGGCTCCGGACATGAGACCCCTTAAAGCTGTGGAGGGTATTTTTGATGTCTGGTGGTAGACCCCAGAATAAAAAATATCTTGGAAGTAGTTCAGTTGTGGCTTCAGAAATCTGTAATGAGTGGGATGATGGATGTGTAGTACATGCTTTTGTGATTCTCAGAGGAGGAACTGTGCTTAAAATCCAGATGCCCATTCCAGAACTTGGTGTGGCTGGTCCATACAATATTCTGAGATGTTCTCATGTCTGTCCCATTATATGTAGTTTTTTTGCTAAGAGTGAAGGCAGAATTCCATCTGGTTGGTTTTTAATTTTAATTTTTGATTTAGGAACTATGAAATATCTCCCCCACATTTGTATCAAAATGTTTGTCTAAAGTTTTAGTTGTGTCATGTTCTATGTGGTAACAAGAATAAGTCTGAACCTACCGCGACAGTCGTGTTGTGGGTGTTGTATTAAAAAAAAAAAAAGTATTATCGGTTATGAGGAATGTCATTGACAATTTACGAATGTTGTATTATTTATGAATGACACATTAATAGCTTGTGTGTATAAGTATCTTTTCAGGTCCAAGGAGTTTCTGAGGCTCTGCACCATTCTAAATCCTGTATGTTTTCCTCCACTTTGTAAAGATGAGGAAAAGGGGGGGAAGAGGATGGGCTGAGTGACAATTTTTCAAACCAATGATACTAACCACTCTAATTCTAGCCAAGTTTGTGACAGGTGACAAGTGACAGGTGACAGGTGACTCGGACGTTACAGAGAAGATTGATGAACAAGACAACAAGGAAGAGAAGTATCTTTATTTATATTTTTAAAGTGTATTTTCCAACTAGCTAAGAAAGTGAACAGGACACATGGTTGGGTCTACTCTGAGTCTCCACGGAGCTCTGGTGCCCCAGTGATGACAGCGGTGTATGATATATATAGGCATATTGGATGAGGAGTTGTGACAAACTAGTAAAGACTCTAAACAGACATTTCTAAATGGAATTTATCGATACATTTCAAGAGGGTAATTTGGGGAGCAGATAGTCACTACTGTATCGGGTTCAGTTTTACTGTAGAACTGTGGAAGCTATATTTTACATTTGTGATTGTTGTTTTTTTTTTGTACAATAGAGGGCTCATTTTGTCTTTTAATCCCATTGTGTTATGGGCCGATTGATCAATTGTGAAGGTAGTAGTCGATTGATTTTATGGTCGAGCAGTAGTTTCAGCCCTAGTATGAATCTTTCTCTTTATAAACTGCTAACTGTGAATCGTAAGTTTTGTAATTAGATCTGTAAACACTGGCGATGTTGTAACTACTATAAATCATATTGCAATTAGGTGTGCATCAGATAACTACCTCCTGTAATAATACTCATAGGGTCCGGATTATCCAAGTTTGTGCTAAACATTCTTGAGATAACAGAAGTAATAAGCTTTTTGTTTTTGGAATTTTTCTGAAAAGTCCACGGAAGGGATTGGACTATTATTTGGTTCAGGAAGTCTCTAGGCTAATTTTTTGAAGGACTATAGCCGGGCAGAGAATATTGCTCTGGCAAGTAGTGAAAAAAAGGCAGCAACGTTGATAGGGGAGGGGCCTATCTACCCACTTCTTGTCCAGAGGGTCGCTACCTCTGAAGTAGGCAACCTCTAAAGAGGTTGGGGGATCAGTTCAAGGTCCATTGTCCGTAAAGGATGGGTAATCGAATCGCTTGAAAGAGGGTGTCTAACCGTGGGGAACCATACCACTTGACCCCGAAGGAAGAAATGATAGATAAATATGGGCCTTGGACTGTGAAATATGCAAGAGTGGGATTGCTGGACTGACAGAATTTATTCTAAAAAAGGTACTTTTAAACCAAAAGCTTAGGAAGCCCGTTGGTACAATAAAGAGATGCATGGAACGCATGGATGGTAGAATCAATGCATAGAACTGATGAGGTGAATATTTTTATGGTGGGAGGTAAGGAGAAAGCGCACCAAATGCTGAGAAGTAGGGACAAACAGGGCCAATAGAACCACATCCCCAGAGTAGTGGCGGTGATGATCAGGGGAACAGCCTCCACACCTAAGGTATGTACCAATAATGCTACTAATCCAATTGTCACCAACAATGTTTCATTCCTGGTGTTTTTGCAAGGATAAATCCCTGGAAGGTGGGCATTTTTATTATAGAAAATATGAAATATGTGTGACGTCTAGAGTTCATCTTTGACCCAGCTAATTGTGTGAGTGTGTGGAATATGCCATATATTTCGTGTCCTGTGATTTCTGTTGTCGCAGCTGCTGACAGCCAACCCAAATGACCCCCCCCTTCTTTCTGACCAGGTCAGTGAGTGTAAAGCAAACTGTATTGACATGCAAATGACCTGAGCCAAGATAACTATATGTACTAATGAATTGAAAGGTGCATTACTAAACTCAGTTTGTTTTCCAGAAGACAGTTCGGCAAGAGATTTTCGGGTGAAGTATGATTTGTTGAAAAATGGAAAAAAAAAAAACGTTTTATTGCGAGTTGCTAATTTTTTTTTTTCTCACCATGGTGAATATTTTTTTTTTTTTTTGGGGAATTATTGGTATACCATAAAACAAATCCACGTGGTATTAATATGTATTAAGTAATACATATTAATAATAAGTTGAGCTCAACAATTTTTGCTATTTTAAAATAAGGTGCACTGTTTATGTAATGTAAATGTATATTTGTTTCATATGCTAATGTATTGTTACAGATATATAACCATTGTTTTTTTCAGGCGAAAAATTGAATGTTTATTACTAAATTTTATTGGTGTTTTTCAGATAATTGGGTTTCACGGCTTGCAGAACCAGAAGGAAATCGTAGACAATTTTTTTATTATTTTCCCTGGGTTCAGCACCATTATGTGGTTTGTGCTCCTATTTGTCAGCCCATTCAGCTGTGTTTTGGACTACCTAAGTGAATTACCAGGGTACTGGTGCGGGGATCACATGTCTAATGATGCACTGTTTTCAGCATCAGGTTAAATGGTAATCAGCAGGGTACACTACCTCGGGGAGTCTATTGTACATCTCCTCTTTGCCCCCTTTGGGACGGATATAGCAGGAACCCCGGTTTTTACCCCAATCACCCCCGAAGGAAGGTTTTATGGAAAATCTGACCCCCTTACACCTACTGAAACTTCTGTTGGGGTTCGGGGAGGAGTTAAAAAATTTGGTAGTTGGGTGGTTTAAGGACAACAGTCTGTGCAGGGGGTGAATAGAAGGGCCCTACTAGGGGTTTATGATCTAA
>CM053032.1:171664552-171736738 GCA_028564925.1 Lithobates sylvaticus
TTTGAGTAGCATAGATTGGGACTGGTGATATTGAAATCAATGGGCTGTGACTTGTAGTGCTACTGTGTCCAAAGTCGCATGGCAAATTGCATTAGTGGAAATGGAGCCTAGGTCGCACAGAATGACCTTGTGTATGAATTGGGGCTGCAACTGACGATTGGGTTCTTAATCGGTTGATAGACTTGGGGAGAAAGCGTGGTGTATGATTTGGTTAATATGTGGGGTTTGAAGAAAGAGGCGGTTTGTTCTTAGATATCTCTATGATTGGAGGAGAGATATGCTGTGTATGCTGTGTACTGTTGGGGAGCTGAGTCTGGTTGATATCAGACTCAGAGTTCAAATTTTATATTTAAAAAAAGGAAGGAAAAAAAAAAAATGTCTTCCTTCAAGAAGGATGTCATTTTGGGAGCATTTGTTTAATGTATAATCAGCGTACAATGATTGTGTGCAACCAGCCATATATTGTATGGGAAACTGCTGACTGTAACTATATGTGGTAGGTAGTTGTGATGTATATGAGAATGAACTATGATTTTGACCTTTATGACCAAGAGAAGTCCCCATAAGTGCAAAAATATATATATATATATATAATTTTTTTTTTTTTTTTTAAAAAGGGTTTGGTTTTTAAGTCGAAAAACCTGTTTCTTAGCCAGTAGACCATGTATTGTTGGGACACAATAGAAGTTGTCACACCCTAGGAGGGGGGGGGGGGGGGGGCCTCAGGCTTCTCCCTTAATTGTATTAGTCCACATGATGGACCTCTGTTGTTCTCTATGCGATCATATTTGAACTCGGATTCACTATTATGTATTTCTGATATTTTTTTTAATAGTATTTCTGTTATTAGTATTTGTACTGTGGATCATACATATATTACACTTGTCACAAAGTGTACATAATTTAGATAGCTTAAAAAGTTTTTTTAAATCATACACTAAGGCAGTTTAAATGTATTAGCCTACACAATAGGAGTGTTTATTGATTTCTATTATTCCAGCGCAGCCAGTTTTTTTTCTTTTTCTTGTGTTTTTGTGTGTATCTCACATAAGGTTGCAGCAGGAATCCATTATATATATTTTTTTCACAAAAGACATAAAATAATGTTTTCACATTAACTACTTAAATAGTATGTGTTAATTTTTCACTAGTTTAGACAGCGCTGTTACTCCAACAATTATGTTTAGTTGAATATGCCTATATTTTAGGATAGACCCTAATTGTGTTTGTCTAGGGATAAGTGGTAATATTGGTGTCTCAAGTGTATGGTCAGTGTTTGTAGGGAGGAGAAAAAAGTTTGTGTGTTGGTTTTCATTTGTTAATGTCGGCCATTTTTCTGTAGTCCGGATCTCATCCACCATTTTGCCGTTGACCGATTTGCGATTACTGCAACTGCTTTTTTTTGTTTCTGATAATTTTAGCCCCGAGCGGAATCTTGTACTGAATTAATGGCGCCATTTTTCACCATGGACCAGGTCTTGATTTTCGTTTGGCCCGGCTGCCATTTTGTGTCCGCTGTGTTTGGATGGAATTGCTATTTGTGTTTATAGAGGCGTACTTTTAAAATGGCGTGTGTTGTTTTTGATTGTTTGTGGCCTACAGTGGAAGGGAAGGGCTTTGATTGACCTTTTTCAGCCGTCTTTTTTTTGCAGGAGTCTTGTTGCACTGTTGTGTGGTATTCTGGTTTTAAAACTGGTGGTTTGATTTCCCAGGGGATATGAGTCAAGGGGGTTAATTGCAACATGGGGTTTAATTCCACCCACTCCAGGAAAAAAGTTTATTTGCTGATGCTAGCCATAGATTTTTTCTAATGTCTTGATAGACAAAATATGACGCTATGCAAGACTCCCCCTCCCTCTTCCTGTTCAGGTGTGCAACAGGAAGTTGATGGGAGGGGCCTGGGGTCTTTTGAATTAGGACAAAATCTTTTTGATTTTTAAAGTAAATTTAAGGTTTATATTGTAATACTGTTTTGGGGAGGCATTAAAATTATTGTAATATCGAGGTACAGAGAGAAGCCATAATATTTGTTTTGAATAGTGGAGGATTTCATGGTGTTTTGTAGTTTGTCTGACAACACATTTAACCGGTAGTAGAGTAAATGTGAGGATTAGTACGCTAGCAAACCAGAAGGCCGTGTATAATAATCGGAAAACGCTGGGTGCCGGTACTGTAAAAATAAGTCACTAGCAGTACTGATCTGATTAGTGCATGGGTGCCCTGGGTGAGGCCCCAAACCAGTCAGACAGCTGCCTTACACATGAGATCTGGGTTTGGGGCTCCGGACATGAGACCCCTTAAAAGCTGTGGAGGGTATTTTTGATGTCTGGTGGTACGAGACCCCAGAATAAAAAATATCTTGGAAGTAGTTCAGTTGTGCTTCAGAAATCTGTAATGAGTGGGATGATGGATGTGTAGTACATGCTTTTGTGATTCTCAGAGGAGGAACTGTGCTTAAAATCCAGATGCCCATTCCAGAACTTGGTGTGGCTGGTCCATACAATATTCTGAGATGTTCTCATGTCTGTCCCATTGTATGTAGTTTTTTGCTAAGAGTGAAGGCAGAATTCCATCTGGTTGGTTTTAATTAAAATTTTTGATTTAGGAACTATGAAATATCTCCCCCACATTTGTATCAAAATGTGTGTCTAAAGTTTTAGTTGTGTCATGTTCTATGTGGTAACAAGAATAAGTCTGAACCTACCGCGACAGTCGTGTTGTGGGTGTTGTATTTTATTAAAAAAAAAAAAAAAAAAAAAAAGTATTATCGGTTATGAGGAATGTCATTGACAATTTACGAATGTTGTATTGTTTATGAATGACACATTAATAGCTTGTGTGTGTATAAGTATCTTTTCAGGTCCAAGGAGTTTCTGAGGCTCTGCACCATTCTAAATCCTGTATGTTTTCCTCCACTTTGTAAAGATGAGGAAAAGGGGGGAAGAGGATGGGCTGAGTGACAATTTTCCAAACCAATGATACTAACCACTCTAATTCTAGCCAAGTTTGTGACAGGTGACAAGTGACAGATGACTCGGACGTTACAGAGAAGATTGATGAACAAGACAACAAGGAAGAGAAGTATCTTTATTTATATTTTTAAAGTGTATTTTCCAACTAGCTAAGAAAGTGAACAGGACACATGGTTGGGTCTACTCTGAGTCTCCACGGAGCTCTAGTGATGACAGCGGTGTATGATATTTAGGCATATTGGATGAGGAGTTGTGACAAACTAGTAAAGACTCTAAACAGACCTTTCTAAATGGAATTTATCGATACATTTCAAGAGGGTAATTTGGGGAGCAGATAGTCACTACTGTATGGGGTTCAGTTTTACTGTAGAGCTGTGGAAGCTATAGTTTACATTTGTGATTGTTGTTTTTTTTGTACAATAGAGGGCTCATTTTGTTTTTTTAATCCCATTGTGTTACTGGCCGATCAATTGTGAAGGTAGTAGTCGATTGATTTTATGGTGGAGTAGTAGTTTCAGCCCTAGTATGAATCTTTCTCTTTATAAACTGCTAACTGTGAATCGTAAGTTTTGTAATTAGATCTGTAAACACTGGCGATGTTGTAACTACTATAAATCATATTGCAATTAGGTGTGCATCAGATAACTACCTCCGGTAATAATACGCATAGGGTCCGGATTATCCCAGTTTGTGCTAAACATTCTTGAGATAACAGAAGTAATAAGCTTTTTGTTTTTGGAATATTTCTGAAAAGTCCACGGAAGGGATTGGACTATTATTTGGTTCAGGAAATCTCTAGGCTAATTTTTTGAAGGACTATAGCCGGGCAGAGAATATTGCTCTGGCAAGTAGTGAAAAAAAGGCAGCAACGTTGATAGGGGAGGGGCCTATCTACCCACTTCTTGTCCAGAGGGTCGCTACCTCTGAAGTAGGCAACCTCTAAAGAGGTTGGGGGATCAGTTCAAGGTCCATTGTCCGTAAAGGATGGGTAATCGAATCGCTTTAAAGAGGGTGTCTAACCGTGGGGAACCATACCACTTGACCCCGAAGGAAGAAATGATAGATAAATATGGGCCTTGGACTGTGAAATATGCAAGAGTGGGATTGCTGGACTGACAGAATTTATTCTAAAAAAAGGTACTTTTAAACCAAAAGCTTAGGAAGCCCGGTGGTACAATAAAGAGATGCATGGAACGCATGGATGGTAGAATCCATGCATAGAACTGATGAGGTGAATATTTTTATGGTGGGAGGTAAGGAGAAAGCGCACCAAATGCTGAGAAGTAGGGACAAACAGGGCCAATAGAACCACATCCCCAGAGTAGTGGCGGTGATGATCAGGGGAACAGCCTCCACACCTAAGGTATGTACCAATAATGCTACTAATCCAGTTGTCACCAACAATGTTTCATTCCGGGTGTTTTTGCGAGAATAAATCCCTGGAAGGTGGGCGTTTTTATTATAGAAAATATGAAATATGTGTGATGTCTAGAGGTCATCTTTGACCCAGCTAATCGTGCGAGGGTGTGGAATATGCCATATATATTTTGTGTCCTGTGTCTGTCGCAGCTGCTGACAGCCAACCCAAATGACCCCCCCTTGTTTCCGACCAGATCTGTGAGTATGCAAAAAGAACTGTATTGACATGCAAATGACCTGAGATCTGTACTAATGAATTGAAAGATGCATCTACTAAAATGTTTGTTTTCCAGAAGACAGTTCGGCAAGAGATTTTCTGGTGAAGTATGATTTGTTGAAAAATGAAAAAAAAAAACGTTTTATTGCGAGTTGCTAATTTTTTTCTCACCATGGTGAATATTTTTTTTTTGGGGAATTATTGGTATACCATAAAACAAATCCACGTGGTATTAATATGTATTAAGTAATACATATTAATGATAAGTTGAGCTCAACAATTTTTGCTATTTTAAAATAAGGTGCACTGTTTATGTAATGTAAATGTATATTTGTGTCATATGCTAATGTCTTGTTACAGATATATAACCATTATTTTTTTCAGGCGAAAAATTGAATGTTTATTACTAAATTTTATTGATGTTTTTCAGATAATTGGGTTTCACGGCGTGCAGAACCAGAAGGAAATCGTAGACAATTTTTTTATTATTTTCCCTGGGTTCAGCACCATTATGTGGTTTATGCTTCTAGGGGTCAGCCCATTCAGCTGTGTTTTGGACTACCTAAATTTATCTGCAGAGGTGAAGTACGAGGGCCTGCCGGATTGCATACAAGTTGAAAGTGTATAGGTCTGGCCTCGTATTGTATAGTTTTGGTTGAGTCTGGAGAAAAAGTTGTGCAGGAAAGATAGGCATGCCGTATTCTCCTCAGTTAATCTGTGTCATGCAGGCCAGGAAGCCCAGTGCCCCAGTGACGCTATGCCCCTGTCATTCATGTGAGTCCTGTCTGGATAGTATAGGCAGTTTATTTTGTATGGGTGAAGGATAACATGGTCTGATTACCGAATTGATAAAGGAGGGAGAAGGTGTGCAGCCTCTATAAAGAATCGAGTGTACCTGTTGGCAGGTGGTTTTCAATACGGGTTTTCAGACTATTTCCCATACTTAGGATAAAGAGAGGCTTAATGGAGACTGCCGTTGGAGCTGGAGGGGGGGCACCGGGTAGGTGAGGGTAGTATCCAGGTTGCCTATGAATCATAATAGATTGGTAGATGACTCAGTTCCAGGATCATCAAAATCTAACTTACACTGGTCTCATCCCTAATGACAGGGATGGAGCATTGTGCAGATATCTCGGTCAATCTGGGTACTAGCCTTTAACAGACTCTACTGGGTTACACCCTGCAGTCCATCTTGTTCTGATGGTTTGAGTCCGGACTGCCTCAGATGACTGGTACGAATGAGTGCTGGAGAAAGGAAGGGGTTGTGCTATGGGAAAAGGCAACAATGCTGGCACAGGAGGGGGTCGTGTCTAATGGAGGCCGGGGTAGTGTCCCAACTGGCCCTAAACAAAGTTACCAGGGTACTGGTGCGGGTATCACATGTCTAATGATGCACTGTTTTCAGCATCAGGTTAAATGGTAATCAGCAGGGTACACTACCTCGGGGAGTCTATTGTACATCTCCTCTTGCCCTTGGCACGGATATAGCAGGAACACCGGGTTGTACCCCAATCACCCCTGAAGGAAGGTTTTATGGAAAATCTGACCTCCCCTTACACCTACTGAAACTTCTGTTGGGGTTCGGGGAGGAGTTAAAAAATTTGGTAGTTGGGTGGTTTAAGGACAACAGTCTGTGCAGGGCGTGAATAGAAGGGCCCTACTCAGGGGTTTATGATCTAAGGAGAGGAGGGTGGTGCAAAATAATAGCTGTTGGGAATTATCTGATATGGAGCCGGCTGAGGTAACATTAAAAGTTTCTAGGGATCACCTAGTGGTGGTCAGGGTAGGGGCTGGCTGGACATATTAGGGTGGAGGAGTTCCAGAGCGGTCCTAGTGTTGAACATGGGAGGAGTGAAATGGACGATTTGGGTGATCTCAAGATCAAAAGAGGTCAATCCAGATATCTCTAATGTTGAGTTTCTTAGTGGGAAAAGTTAATTCAGGTACAGTCTTAGGGCCACAGCTTTAGTAAACTCCACCCTGTTGCCGTCCTAATTTGGGTAACTATTAGAGACCAACGTAGGGGATTGTGTGCATTTAAAAGAGGACCCTAGAACTATATTTTTTGCTTTTTGTTTTTTTTGTTCTAGGGATAAGCCTTTTTTTTTTCAATTTATAGTAATAAGATGCGGTCAGGTTTTACCTAAATTCCAAAAAAGGTTTTGATCATTTTTATTTATTTTTTATTTTATTTTATTTTTCTTTCCTCCCTCTCATTGTTAATATCTGTGTACCTGACCTGGGAGAAAATACTGCTAATTGCTAGTATGGGAGAAAATTTTTTTTTAGAAACTATACTTTTATTTTTTATTTTTTATTATGATTTTTTTGGTGCTATTTTTTATTTTTCTTTATTTTTTTATTTTTATTTTTATTTTATTTTTCCCAACCATTATATTTGTTTTTGTCTAACCCAGATTCCGTGCTCTTTAACCGTCGTGGTTGGAGTAGCATTAAATCTGTAGGTTTTTTTCTTCCCCTTCCATTATTAATTCCAACATTTCCGTTCATTTTCATTACTCACCTCTCTTCCGTTTCTTTTGCTTCATTCTAAATTTTTCTCTGGGTTTTCATCATCCATCTTCTCAAGATAATGTATCTGTTTAAAAGGATTTTCCCTGCCCGCCAGTGTACCATACTTTGAACCAAAAGTATCCCTGGACATCCCGTGTTTTTATGTCTTAATGTAATGCTACCCAATTAGTCTACCTACTGCTTTAACCTGAGCCCCGTGAGCAGGTGTGGTGGACCCCGGGACCTTGCAATGACAGGCAGTGTTGACTATCCCTACCATCAAGGGCCATGGATAATACTGTCTGTTGCTTGGACTCCGTTCCCTGTGGGGAGCCCACTTTACTCATCCCCATTGCACCCCTTATAAGTATTAAGTCTTGATGACCGTTGCTCCTGTCTGGCATTCCTCCAATATCTGTACACTGACATTCTGTTTTTTTGTTTGTTTTATGTATTCATGCACGACGGTCTGGAGGCCCGCCCAACCACCACCTGAAGACAATCAAGTCATCTCTTGAGACAAATGTGACAAGTAAGACTACCCTGAACTGTTCTTCACCATGCTGAAAAGTGCTGTCTCGCGGTCCGATCCAAGCGGAGAAACCATTACACGGTCTCACCAAGTTACAGGACTAGATATGCCAGGATCCCGCCATCAATGTTGGAGTTCCGCTCTTCCAAGGCAGAGGGGCGATGAAACATTGCAGTACAGACACTCATGGTTTAGATGTGATGTCTCAAGGCACCAGGATTTCTTTCCTGTCTTAAGCCTACCTTGAGGAGTTCCGGCGTGTTCAAGAAAGGAAGAGGAGGCCGTGGTGGTGGTGGGGAAGGGTTGGGACTTCTGGGCTGTTGTGGGGGGGTACAAAATCATTGAAGGACTACTTAAGTTCAAGAATGAACTTCAGGGGGAACTGTGTTGGAGATTTTGAATATTTAAAATGGAATTGGATTGCCATGCCCCAATCGGATGTGTAAATGTGTGCATGTATATATATGTGTGTATATATATTCATATTTATGACAGGCAAGCTAGACTTTTTCCATAGATTGACTGTGCCCAGGTGTTAATTGAATATCCTTTG
The DNA here is from genome assembly GCA_028564925.1 of Lithobates sylvaticus. Classification (NCBI taxonomy): domain Eukaryota; kingdom Metazoa; phylum Chordata; class Amphibia; order Anura; family Ranidae; genus Lithobates; species Lithobates sylvaticus. Next base: position 171,672,760 of record CM053032.1, read on the forward strand.
TTCTCTTACAATAGATGGCTCCTTATCCCCAGGGGTCATTAACAGGAATGTTGACTTTAGACACGGAGTTAGCCCAAACAAAGTAACCAATCCGGATACAATGCACTTCTGAACCAATGAGGTGTTTGATAGGAGTGGGTTACTCTAACAACATAAAACCAATAGTTTTAGGGATACGAGTCTCTCTTTGCCTGATGATTTTGGAGATGTAGCTGCCGGGGTAATGTACTCTCTCTCTTTATCTCCCCCCCCCCCCCTCTCTCTCTCTCTGTATCTCTAATCTTTACTCTTTCTCCTAGGACTTTTAATATGTTTTGATAACCTTGTTGATCAGTGTATACCTGTTGTGAACCATTATGTGGCCTTAAATATCTCCTAGGAACTATCTTTGTAAACACTGGCAACATGGCATTTATAGCATCTCTATACTATGTTGGGTAACCTAAAATGTTTCTTTATTATGTTTCTGGACATATAAATAAATTGTAATTGTTTATCCTGTTCGCACGGTTATCGTACGTTTATATACTTATACAGAAAAAGGTTTAATTGCGTTATTCACTTTATCATTTTTATATCTATAATGATTTTAACTAAGCTAGAAATTCAGCTTTAACACACTCTAATGCCGCGTACACACGGTCGGAATTTCGACCGTGTACGATGGGAGCTTTTCATCTGAATTTCCGACCGTGTGTATGCCCATCTGTCTTTTTCTGTCGGAATTTCCGACGGACTTTGGATTGAGAACCTGTTCCTAATTTTTTCCGACGGAAAACCTTTCTATCGGATTTTCCGATCGTGTGTATGCAATTCCGACACGCAAAATTCCAACGCATGCTCGGAAACAATTCGACGCATGCTCGGAAGCATTAAATGTCCCTTTTATAGTGCCGTCGAACATGTTGTATGCCGCGGTGTTATTGACCATCGGAATTTGGTGTGACCGTGTGTAGGCAAGGCAGTTTGAGCAAAATTCTGACGGGAAAACCATCAGAGCTTTTTCCGACGAGAATTTCGACCGCGTGTACGCGGCATAAGTCTTTCAAAAGACTATTGTCTATCCCAGTGGAGATCCCTGGTGTTTTTTCTTTTTTTGGGAAGGGGGTAGAAAACAATCCACCTCCCGCCTCCCCCCCCCGGATGGCAGCCCCCCCATCCCCTCCCCCCCCACAGTCAGTTGGGGCCCCGCACTTACCCCATCTTGCAGGCAGCGTGGCGGGCGTGGCGGCTTCTCTCTGGGCTGCGGGCTGCTTGTTTGCTGCTCTGTTCCCCCGCGTGCATTTTTTCCCTCCTCTCCTCCGTGTGCCATGCGTCTCCTGCCGGCCAATCTGATCGGATCTCTTTTCGACCAGTCGGGTGATGGGTCTCATGACCGGCTTCTTGATTGGCCAGTAGAAGATTCAGTGTTAAAAGGGGTAAATATTCATCACATGCTTAAAGAAAAACACCCCCTATTGGAATCCATGCATCCAGCCCCCCTGCATGTAGATCAGGGGGCTGGACACATGGATAGGGGGCGCCCAGGGTTGTCTTAATGAGAGGGCACACCTGGGCACTGCCCAGGGGCCCCGGCTACATGGGGGGCCCCTGCACTTTCCCCAAAGAAGCTGCTCCTTGAGCCCATGCTGCCCGGATATTGGGGGCCCCATGATGGCACTGAATACACAGGGGAGGAAGACTGGCAGTGGTGCGCTGTGCTGTGCAGAACGATACCTATTTCACAGCCAGCAGGGAGGGGCAGGGCCGGAGCACCCCTAGCAGCACCCCTAGCAGCCTCTCTCCCAGAGGGGGAGATCATGGACAACTCCTTCACGCCTGGCTTCTCTGTTAGATAGTACCCCAGCTGGAAGACCCTAAACCCCAGCTCCAGCCACCTTTTTTTATAGGAACTCCCAGTAAGCTCTTCAGAAGGGAGGCAGCAATGTTTAAGGGATCCTCTCCTTAATTTCTACCTGTCAACATGGGCAGTGCGGAGCCTGCTGTATTTCCTCAGGAAGTAACAATGGACACATAGGGACCCGCAGCAGTGAGAAGAATTGTGCAGGAAAAGCTGCGGGAAGACAGGGCTGAACCAGGCACTGGTAAGTACTAGAAGTTTAAAGTCAGCATTTGTAGCTGCTGATTTTTCTTTTTTTTTTTAAAGGTTGAAGTTCCTCTTTAACAACTGCTCAAGCACATGCGTTCAAACACAAAATGCAGCAAAAGGTTGCTTTTGACCTGCCTTGTCTGAAAGCAAACATTATCCCAGGAGAACACGCTCCAAAGCAAATGCAATGCAAAGCAGGTCATAGGCAGCCTTTAAACTGTCACCCACCCTACATCATTGAAGTAAATGGGAATCTAATGATCAATGTTTGATCTGCACTTCAACGAACATCAAACACAGTAAAAAACACCCGTCTACACAGGTCCTTGTACCCATGTTTAAAAAAAAAAAGAATAGAATAAAAGCAAATATAGGTTGTACATATATATTTAACGCATTTATATATTTTTCCTGGAGTATCCTTTGATGCCTATTGTTGTGAAAGGTAAAATTATCTTTATCCTCTATTGTAAATGGAAGGGTCCTCCGATGTCAACAAGTAAATAATTAAACTGGCCTTGAAACCGACATGTGCAGAAGAAAATGCTGAGCAGTTATCAGAACTGTGTACAGCTGGTATCTCTCTAACACCAGTGCCCCTTATCTAAGTGCACAGATGTAAGCTAGGAGCACTTATCAGCACTAAGGCCCAAAATGAAGCTGGTATCTGGGAAACACGAGTCTCTAAAGAGAATCAAAGGGATAATGTTTGCTGCTGGTCTGGCACAAGGTATCCCTTCATCCACAGTGTGTCATGTAAATGCATATCTGTGCGTGCCACATAATTGGAGATTACAGTATCATATTGAACTTTTTGCACTTTCAGTGGAAATTAAATTGGTGTTCCCCCCCCCCCCCCCAAAAAAAAAAAGATGATTAAAATTCCTAAAAAAAAAAAACATTTGGAAATGTTTTTTTTTAACTCACCTCAAAATACCTGTTGGTAGGGTGCCCTTCGTAGTCTGCCTCCTTCAGTGCCTGGGCTGGTGACATCACTTCCCCTCAGCGCAAGAAGGGCTCAGCTCTGCCCCCTCCCTCCTGTCAGTCATCTGGGACAGGTGATAGGTTCCAGATGACTGCGCGGCCAATCACGGCGCGCGGCGCCGCTCGCACATGCACAGTGGGTGCCCGGCTGTGCAGCCACAGCCGGGTGCCCACAGTTGCAATGCTGGCGCCGCTGAGCAGAGGGGGCGACGAGCGGAGCTTCGACCCCCCCCATCTCTGGACCCTGGAACAGGTAAGTGTCTGATTATTAAAAGTCAGCAGCTGCAGTATTTGTAGCTGCTGACTAGTAATTTTTTTTTTTTTTATGTAAACTCCTCTTTAAGGAACCCTTAAAAAGGACCAGGCCTCTTTTTTTTAGATGTGTTGTTTACAAGTTAAAAACATTTTTTTTTGCTATAAAATTATTTAGAACCCCCAAACATTATACAATTTTTTATAACACCCTAGAGAATAAAATGGCGGTCGTTGCAATACTTTCTGTCACACCGTATTTGCGCAGCGGTCTTACAAGGGCACATGTTTTGGAAAAAATACCTTTTTGAATAAAAAAATAAGACAACAGTAAAGTTGGCCCAATTTTTTTTAATATTGTGAAAGATAATGTTACGCTGAGTAAATTGATACCCAACATGTCACTCTTCAAAATTGCGCCCGCTCGTGGAATGGCGAAAAACTTTTACCCCTAAAAATCTCCATAGGCAACATTTAAAAAATTCCTGAGGTTGCATGTTTTGAGTTACAGAGGCGGTATAAGGATAGAATTATTACTCTCACTTTACTGTTGCGGCGAAACCTCACATGTGTGGTTTGAACGCCATTTTCATATGCGGGCGCTACTCATGTATGCGTTCGCTTCTGCACGCGAGCTCGGTGAGACAAGGAGCGTTTATAAATTAATTTTACCTTTTTATATTTACACTGTTTAAAAAAAAAATATATTTCCTGACAGACTCCATGGCAGCCTACGTGTGGGTTAACCCCGCCTCCTCTCCAATGCTATAGGACCCCCTACCCTATAAAATTGAGCTCACCTGTACAGACTGTGTTCCTTTTTTGTCCTCCTCCAATGGACCTACATCACGGTTGTTCCTGTTGGCGTCCGGTCGGAATTTTCCAGGATTAAACATACCGTTCATGCGGTGCAGCTCAGAGCCCAGTTAAGAGAGGGCGAATTGCTTTTCATGGCACTAGGATACCCCAGTGATCGAGGGGTGGTTGTCTCGGTATGCCTGCAGGTGGACGCATCAACGGCTGGCAAGGTCTGCAAACTTTCATATTTTCCTTTTCCCTCCATGGCAGCCGTCTCTTTGTTGTAATTGTTCCTTATTTCCTGTATGCCTCTTTGGTATGCCATGGTGATCCCCGGTATTCCCCGGTATTTCCCGGTACTCCCCGGGGCTTCCTTTTCCCCTCAGGGCGCCTGGAACGCTTCTGCGTTCCAGGCTGCCGCGGTGCTTCCGGGTCGCGGCCGCTGCCGTCGTTCTGCGCATGCGCGAGGCCTCCGCGAAAGCGAGGCTTGGCTCGCGCATGCGCGGAAGGTCGGATGGTCCGGCGGTCGCGCAGGCGCCGTTCGGCTGTACCCCACGGCGCAGGCGCGAGGTGGGGGCGGTGACGTCACTCGGGCGGGGGATCCGAAGGTCTGCCGTCTCCTGTCGGTATGGAAATTCCTGCAGACAGAGAGAGGCAGCTTTCCCCCGCCTGGTCTGCAGTTGGCCAATGGATTTGTCTCCCCTTAAAGGGAAAAGTTATATAAAAATATATATATATATATAATAAATAATAAAAAAAAAAAATAAAATAAAAAAAATTAAATAATAAATAAAAAAATAAAAAAAAAAAAAAAATAAATAATAAATAAATAAATAAATAAAATAAAATAATATATATGTGTATATATATATATGTTTGGTCATAATTCAAATATTTTTTTTTGGAGAATTAGATATGTATATCCACATATATTTGATATGATTTTACCGTTCAACGGAAATGTTGACAGTACTACCTTTTTAAATAAATATATCTGATAATATATTTGATAATTAGATAATCGTTTTGGTTGGCTAGGTACATGAAATTTTTACGGGTCATCTGCAGACCGTCTGTGTTTATGTTGACGTTCTGTCCAGAGGTTACGGACAGGTCACTGCTTCATACGGCCAGCCCTCACGCACAAGGTATGTGCAGGCGAGGGGAGGGGTTAAGGTTTGCGGTCTCAAAGGTTTGAGATTGCGCTTGATCATTCCCCCCCCCCCCCATCTTTTTCAGCCCTTCCAGATCAGACCCGCAAGTCGTGGTCCAGAATGAATATAGACCTTGCCAGGCCACAACATCTACAAGAGGAGATGGTGCCATTCCTCCTCCGACTAGAGGAGATGTTGCCATTCTTCCTCCGACTAGAGGAGAGGTTGCCATTCCTCCTCCGACTAGAGGAGAGGTTGCCATTCCTCCTCCGACTAGAGGAGAGGTTGCCATTCCTCCTCCGACTAGAGGAGACGTTGCCATTCCTCCTCCGACTAGAGGAGACGTTGCCATTCCTCCTCCGACTAGAGGAGACTTTGCCATTCCTCCTCCGACTAGAGGAGACGTTGCCATTCCTCCTCCGACTAGAGGAGACGTTGCCATTCCTCCGACTAGAGGAGACGTTGCCATTCCTCCTCCGACTAGAGGAGACGTTGCCATTCCTCCTCCAACAAGGAGAGGTTCCATTCCTCCTTTAAACAGAGGAGAGGTTCCCATTCCTCCTCCAACAAGGAGATGTTTCATTCCTCCTTTAGACAGAGGAGAGGTTCCCATTCCTCCTCCAACAAGGAGATGTTTCATTCCTCCTTTAGACAGAGGAGACGTTCCCATTCCTCCTCCAACAAGGAGATGTTTCATTCCTCCTTTAGACAGAGGAGACGTTCCCATTCCTCCTCCAACAAGGAGATGTTTTATTCCTCCTTTAGACAGAGGAGACGTTCCCATTCCTCCTCCAACAAGGAGATGTTTTATTCCTCCTTTAGACAGAGGAGACGTTCCCATTCCTCCTCCAACAAGGAGATGTTCCATTCCTCCTTAAGCAGAGGAGACGTTCCCATTCCTCCTCCATCTAGAGGAGACGTTGCCATTCCTCCTCCATCTAGAGGAGACGTTGCCATTCCTCCTCCATCTAGAGGAGACGTTGCCATTCCTCCTCCATCTAGAGGAGATGTTGCCATTCTTCCTTTAGTCGTCGCACCCACCGCCATGACAACGGTTCGGATTACCGAGCCTGCTGGAGATGTGGAATATGAGTCCAGGGGGGCAAGTCCTTATGTGACCAGTGTTACGCCTGGGCGGTTGGGTTTAAAATAAAAATAAGGAAAATATAAAGTGAAAGGAGACGGTTAACAAGGATGTGGAGTCTTTCAACGGAATATGTGATGCAGCAATTCCTAAGAAGTTGGGGTACATCTCACACATGGAGCCACTTCTATATCTACCTGGCTCCTTGGCTGATGTGACCCAAAGGTTTCGGGTCCTTCCCAGCCCTACGCGACATCTCCAGATTCCCAGGTCAGCAAGTTGGAAGGTGACAAATATGTCGAATGCCTTGACGTCTCTCTAGTTTCTCCATGAGTCAAAGCGGCCATGGAAGCCCCTAACAGGGTAGACCATTCCACCCCCGGCTATGCAAAGTAGTTCTTTAGGCATCTGGGGAAAAGAAACTCCTTTTTCTCCGTTTTTGGCTCCTTGTGGATTTAAAGGATGACGAGTGGAGCAAGATAGACAAGAAAAACTTCTATGTCAAGCAGAAACCTCCAGGCAGAAGAAGTGAAGCGTCTGGGTAACCTTCCCCTCATTGATGCAGCTTTGTCGCGTTTGGCAAAACAGGTCGTTCTGTCTTTAGAAGATGCTGTGTCCTGGTCAGGCTTGAGAGAAAACGATTCAAGACCTCAAGAAAAACACATGTGTTTGCCGAGATGGCTTGTAAACCTGCTCTGGCTTTGGCAGCTATGATTAGGGCTAGGGAAACCTGGACAGAGAACATAGTCTTGTACTCAGAGGAATTTCGGAAGAGTTCTACAAAAAGTTCAGCAGTTAAGGAGCTGGGGCTGGTGTCAATCCGGTCCTCGGATTGGCTTGGAATAAAGGGTCCTCAGTCGAGGTGCAACGAAGTTCAGGTGGCGGAGGAGTTGCTTGAATACCTCCTTTTTAATCTACAGTTCTTTGTAGAGTTCCTCTGGCCATAATAGACCTCATCAGAACGGGAAGGGGGCATCTTTACCGGTGTTTAAACATCCTCGTGTTGATGTCCCAAGACGAAGTCCAGCTGTTGGTTCACAGGGAACAGGTATTCTACACCTTCACCAACTTCGGTCTCTATTCTCTTCACGGCTGGAGGGCCTCATAGTGCCTAAAACTACCGGCTCAACGGTCTCTGCGGTCAAGTGGTCCCTGCAAAAGTTATGCCCTGTCTAGTCAGGTTCTTTGCAGCAATGAATATCAAGGGGCAACAGTCAATCTACTCGCATATCATTTACGATAAGGAGCAGCCTCCTTCTGGTGGTTTCGGCGCAAAACTTGCTCAGTTGGCACTCTGTTATCCCATCTCATAGGTCATGGTCATGACCTATGCCAGCAGTACCGGTTGGGGAGCCCTCTGCACATCGGATCCTGTTCAAGGGTACGTGTCTTCTCAACCTGGGCTAGGACATCCTGGATCCTCGGGCTGCCTGATGGGCCGTTTTAGTCCTCCCGTTCTCGGAAGGGAGAGTCAGTGTTTTTAAGAATGAATGATACAGTGGCGATCTCCTATGTGAAGAGTCATAGAGGTACCTGAAGATCCACACTATCCCGGTGGGTTGAACCCATCATGTTTTGGGCTCAGACCTTTCATGGCTCTACTTCCCCGGAGTCCGGAGCATCCAAGTGGGTCTCATGTCACACATCTGGTTAAGATATTAACGAGTGGTCTCTTCAAGTGCAAACATTCAAGTAGATTCTGTCCCTGGGAGTCGATCCCGAAGTAGATTGATCAGGTGCACTTCAAGGATGTTGTCCGTTTTCAGGAGCTCTATGGGGACAGGCACGAATTAGGTTGATGAAAGAAGATGGGCCAAGTCTGTCGAGTTCTCGTATTCTTCAGGCAGTTTGGGTAGAGATCCAAAAGCTCAGGATATTGCCAGCTTTCTTTGTTCCGGCCTAGATTTATCCCTATACATCAGCTCTTTTAGAGTCCAAGTCTCAGCCTGGTTGACTTTCTCCGAATCTTAGTGGGCTGTTCTCCCTTTAATCAGGCAGTTGTCCTGTAGGGAGTTAAAACTCAGCCCTCAAAGAAGACCAAGATTCCCCAATTGGGGTCCTTTCCTCGTCTTCAACTTACTGTCTGATCTCAGTAATACGGGGTCCTCCCCGCTGTCTGTTTCGAAACCTTATCAACTAAAGTCACTTTCCTTGTAGCCGTTACTTCGGAATAGAGGACCTTGGAGGTCATATCCCTAAATTACGGGGAACCTCTTTTTCAAATGGTCCTTATCCTCATGCTCAGTTTAATTCCGAGAACTATTTTGAGGTTCTATAAGAACCAGGAGATCGTCCTACCTACATTTAGGTCTGGGAGTCCACTAGAAAAGTTCTTTCTCTGTACATAGACGGATTCCAGAAGGTATACCTGCAAGCTACTTCAAGCTTCAACTAGAACAACTGCGGCCTGGATCATTCAGTTCATCCATCAGCCTTTTTAGTTTTAGAACTAGAACTCTGGAAGCATTGACGGCATGGTCTGACAGGGATATAGCGGTTTCATGGGCAGCAGCCCAGTACGCGGCTCCAGACGTGATCTGCAGAACGGCCTCTATTAGATTTTATCGTCGAGTTACTATATTGAGCCCGCTTCGCTATCTTCCATGAACTCTGGTTATAAATCCTGTCGGTTGACGGGTTAAGTTAAAATTATTGCTGTTCAGCATACCCACCCGTGTGGATTGGCTAGTTATTTCCCACACGTAGGCTGCCATGGAGTCTGTCAGGAAAAAGGAAAATTTATTATCAAATACTTACCGTAATTTTCCTTTCCTGATGGACTCCATGGCAGACGGAGTTCCCACCCATCAGTTATTGAGTAGGCTAGTTACGGAACACAGTCTGTACAGGTGAGCTCAATTTTATAGGGTAGGGGGTCCTATAGCATTGGAGAGGAGGCGGGGTTAACCCACACATAGGCTGCCATGGAGTCCATCAGGAAAGGAAAATTACGGTAAGTATTTGATAATAAATTTTCCTTTTTTTTGTCACTTTTATTTCTATTACAAGGAATGTAAACATCCCTTGTAATAGAAAAAAAAGCATGACAGGACCTCTTAAATATGAGATCTGGGGGCAAAAAGACCTCAGATCTCATATTTATACTAAAATGCAATAAAAAAGAAAAGAGCTATGGGCGGAAGTGACGTTTTGACATCGCTTCCGCCCTGCAGTGTCATGGAGATGGGTGGGGGCCATCTTCCCCTCACTCGTCTCCATGTCTAGCCAGGAGAAGGACCAGATCTGCCGACAGCTCCGGTAAGCGGCGGAGGGCACCGGATCGCAGCGAGTGGGGGGGGGCCTCTCCCGCCACCGATAAAAGTGATCTTGCGGTAAATCCGCCACAGAAACCACTTTTATCTTGTAGCCGACCGCCGGCTTAACATGACAATACTGGGGTTATGGCAGCTAGCTGCTGCCATAACAACGATATCCGTCCTCAAAGTGATATCGGCGTTCGGCGGTCGACAAGTGGTTAAAAATAACAAACATGTTTTCTTGTTAAAAAAAAAATAACAAACATGTCATATTTACCTGCTCTGTGCAGTGTTTTTTTATACATTTTTGGGGGATATATATTATAGCAAAAATAATGTGTTTTTTTCAAAATTAATAAAAAACGCAGGGGTGATCAAATAATGTCTTAGCTACCTTTTTTTTTATTTTATTTTTTCTGTTGTTTTTTTTTTTATTTTATTTTTTTCTCTTTTTTTCTCTTTTCTCTCGTCTTTTCCCTTGGGAGAAGAATGGAGGAGGAGGGAGGGGGAGAGAGAAGAATGGGAAAATATAAATTACAGGAGTAGAGGAAAGGTGCACCGATGTTACTTCCTGCCTTTTTTTTTTTTTTTCTCTTTTCTTGTTTGTGTTTTTTTGTTTAGTGGACAATATAAAGGGGAAAGGTAGAAGACAATATAAAGGAATATTACTGTTTGTAGTTTGATTTGAACCCCAAAGGGAAGAGATTAATTGGGAAAACATGATTATTAAGTTGTATAACTGTAAACCCTGCACCTGTAAAATTAAAATAAAGAATTTATAAAAAAATAAAAATACCACCAAAAGAAAGCTCTATTTGTGGGGAAAAAAGGACGTAAATTTTGTTTGGGAGCCACGTCACATGACCACGCAATTGTCAGTTAAAGCGACGCAGTGCCGAATCGCAAAAAGTGCTCTGGTCTTTGGCCAGCAAAATGGTCCGGGGCTTAAGTGGTTAATTTGTTACTTAAAAGTAATTTGTAAAAGAAATAAAAATAGAAACTGACTGACACCATTCACCACTCTACTGACACTGTCCACGGCACTACTGACACCGTCCACTGCCAGGGGGGCAGTGGACGGTGTCAGTAGTGCAGTGGACAGTGTCAGTAGAGTGGTGAATGGTGTCAGTCGGTTTCTATTTTTATTTCTTTATTTCTTTTTTATTTCTTTTACAAATTACTTTTTAGTATTTTTGACAAATTTACTTTTTAGTATTTTTTTTTCACGTTGCTTCTGGGAAAGGAGGGGGGCCCTCTTTTCCCAGAAGCGCCGTGAAAAAAAAATACTAAAAAGTAAATTTGTCAAAAATAATACAAAATAAAATAATAAAAACAAAAAACTACTGACGCCATCCCATCCACTGCCCTACTGACTTTGTCCAACTCCCCCCAAAGCATTGTGAAAAAAATGATATAAAAAATAAATTGTAAAGAGTTAAAAAAAATAAAGTTGTAAATAATAATAAAAAATAAAATAATAAAAATTTTAAAATTCTGACACTGTGCATTGCTATACCGACAGGGTTCACTGCCCCCCAAAAAAAATTTGAAAAAAAAATTATAAAAAAATTAAATTGGAAAAAAAATTAAATAAAATAATAATAAAAATAAAGAACTACTGACACCGTCAACTGTCATACTGACACCGTCCTGCACATACTACCCACCGCCGTACACTCCGCACTCCTCTCCTGCATATACTACCCACCGCCGTACACTCTGCACTCCTCTCCTGTACTTACTACCCAACGCCGTACACTCTGCATTCCTCCCCGCACATACTGCCCACCGCCCTACACTCTGCACTCCTCTTCTGTACTTACTACCCAATGCCGTACACTCTGCACTCCTCTCCTGTACTTACTACCCAACGCCGTACACTCTGCACTCCTCTCCTGCACATACTACCCAACGCTGTACACTCTGCATTCCTTCCCGCACATACTACCCACCGCTGTACACTCTGCACTCCTCTCCTGCACATACTACCCACCGCCTTACACCCTGCACTCCTCTTCCTGCACATACTACCCACTGCCATACACTCTGCACTACTCTCCTGCACATACTACCCACCGCCGTACACTCTGCACTCCTCTCCTGCACATACTACCCACCGCCGTACACTCTGCACTCCTCTCCTGCACATACTACCCACTTCCGTACACTCTGCACTCCTCTCCTGTACTTACTACCCAATGCCGTACACTCTGCACTCCTCTCCTGCACATACTACCCAATGCCGTACACTCTGCATTCCTCCCCGCACATACTACCCACCGCTGTACACTCTGCACTCCTCTCCTGCACATACTACCCACCGCCTTACACCCTGCACTCCTCTTCCTGCACATACTACCCACCGCCATACACTCTGCACTCCTCTCCTGCACATACTACCCATCGCCGTACACCCCACACTCCACTCCTGCACATACTACCCACTGCCGTACACTCTGCACTCCTCACCTGCACATACTTCCCATTGCCATACACTCCACACTCCTCTCCTGTACATACTACCCATCGCTATACACTCCACACTCCTCTCCTGTACATACTACCCACCACAATACACTCCGCACTCCTCTCCCTGCACATACTACCCACCACCGTACACTCCACACTCCTCTCCTGCATATACTACCCATTCTGCCATACACTCTGCACTCCGCATTCCTGCACTCTGCACTCCTCTCCTGCACATACTACCCACCTCCATACACTCTACACTCCTCTCCTGCACATAGTACCCACCACCGTACATTCTGAACTCCTCTTCTGCACATACTACCCACCGCTGTCCACCCTGCACTCCTCTCCCTGCACATACTATCCACCGCTGTACACACTGCACTTCTTTCCTGCACATACTACCCACTGAATGGGAAAAACAGCCGCGCTAATCTATTAGAGCCATGCAAAAGCTGCCAACAAACAAAACAAACAAAGTCAAAATACGTATAGATCAAAAATTGTAGCGCTAATGTATGTGCAAAAGTGTGTGTATGTCACAACACTCAGAGAAAAACAATACGTGAACTATATAACAAAATGACGGTGCTAAAATTGACTCCAGATTAAACAGAGTGCTAAAGTCCATATAGTAATAACATTGCAGTGAAAGTCCTTCTGATCCACTCAATGAAGGCAGATAAAAGTGTATACTTGACTGATGTCAAAATAGAGCGTGGGTACGCTTACCGGAAGTGTTGGATGTGACTACCATACGGCATACACATCAGACAGGCAAAAAGATGGAAGGTCTTGCATCTATGGGAAGCCGCCGAGAACTGGAACTCCAACGATTTTCGGTGCTGTATACTGGATCGGTCCCCAAAGTTGGTGTGCTCAGCATGCAATCATCCAATGGTCACAGAAATGATGATGGAGACCGGGGAAGGGAATAAAAAAGGGAGACCACTCCAATGGTGCAGGTCAAAAAGCAACAATTTATTCACATATGCATGTGAACATGAAAAAATATAATAAAAATCTCGAGACAATATAAAAATTTTGGCAATATGAGGGGCGTAGGATAGCTGGCCCGACGCGTTTCGACTAAAGTCTTCCACAGGGGCATATCTCTGGCCCCCCCATACTGCCACCAACTATTTATAAACATATATCTAGCCTGGAGCCGCCCCCCTGATCAGGGCAGGAAGTGGACACCTCCGGCCTAGACCAGATACAATGCAGGGGATAAGTTCCGAAATGTCTGAACATAATGAATGGAATTCTAAAAATATTAGACATATTACAAAGCAGACAAACATATCCAAATGCATCCTGGTTATGAAGTGGGTACTTTGGGAATTATGTGGCTGTAAATACTCTCTAGTACATGGATATATTATAGAAACCCCCCGTTTTTAGGCCAGTCCAAAATTAGGATCGCAATAGCCAATCAGAATCCTTGGACGGCCATTCCCGCCAAATGGATATCCAATCACGATCATGTACAGACCGGATATCCAGGAGAACGTACTAAGAATGGCCGGCAGACTGGTGCGCGATGACGTCATTACGATGCGCCGAGACACAACAAGCGGCGGCGCGCAGAGCATGCGCGATGACGCAATTGCGTTCGGTGCATGGACGCTACGGCCTGAGCCACCCGCTTCCGGCCGAACGACCGGAAGTGAGTGTGCTCCGGAAGGTGTCCAAAGCGGAACAGAGTCTAGGACATCCGCCAAGAGGATGGGAGGGGGAAAACAGTACACAGGCGCCTACAAATTAGTGCGCATAGTGTACATGATGACCTCGTACTTAGACGACCTAAACACCGACATGAACGTTCTGTGCCGGCCTTCTAGTGTCACCAAAATATAAAATAACAGTGTGTAAATATATAAAAAATTTACATAAAAAACGGCACATAAAAAAATTTTCGATAAAAAAACTAGCGGCTGATTATTACATCGTGGTCGGGAACCAATGTAGCGTATGGAACCAATGCACATTGTGCCCAGGGTCCCAACTAACATTAACGCTCATAGGCCCTCCAATGGCAACACTTAGATAATGTAATAGGGAAGGGAAAGTGGCTGTGTGTGTGCATATTGTGATGAGGAAGATGCAAAAACACGTCATATCCTCATAGAACGCCAGTGACTGGCATATCACCGAGGTATACAGAAGGACAGTTACAATGTTGTGGTACTATGTAAATATATAAAAGACGAGAGGTGAGTAAACCTCTCGGGGGGACATATAGCTCTGACTACTAACATAGTGATATGACAGGTAGCATTAGACAAAGAGGCTAGATGTACACGAGGAATCTATATGTAGTATCCCCATAGCAACTAACGCTAGGAAAATACATATGACATATGATAACATAGAAAAGGAGTGATCGGGACCGTCTGAGCGATCTGCCAACGTAAACCAATTAAAGGGAGGGTGAATCCATGTAAAGTGACAAAAATCAAAAAAGGTGAACTAATTATATATAAGTATATGTTATACTGGAGGGAAAAAATTATCAATTAACCCAGAATAGCCATCTCACATCCAGTATGTCTTAAAGAACATAAGATCATAGAGTATTAACATTGAATATCAACAGCCTATGCAAAAAGGGGGCAACCAAAAAGAAGTGAGAAAGTGGCGGGTACCTTATCTGGATCTATATAAAATGGATAGTATGAGTGAAGTGCCACTCACCCTCGGTTGATGAAACAATTGATGTCCCATTCAACGTTCATACCGAAGGGTGAGTAGCACTTCAACTCATGGATCCAGTAGGTTTCCAATCTCGAGACCCCTCGTAGATTGGACTCACCCCGCCAGTGTGGGACAAATTTGTCAATTATCTGGAACCTGGTCCCTGATGGATCTCTATTGTGGTGTTCCCGATAATGTCGGGGAACACTGTGTTTAATACATCCTTTGCGGATCTTGGCCAGATGTTCGTTTACACGTGTGGTGAACGCACGAATAGTGCGTCCGACATATTGCAATTTGCACGGACATGTGATCAAGTAAACTATGAATTTAGTGGCACATGTGGTGAAATGTTTCATGGCATAAGTGCGTGCAGTGACAGTGGAGCAAAAAGTATCTGTCATGCGTCTGCCCAGTACGTTATGTGAACAGACATTGCATTTTTTGCAAGGGAAATATCCCTTGCAATGTTGGAAAAATGAAGTCTTCCTGGGAGGGTCGACAACGTTGGGAGCGATGTCGCCCTGAACGGACCGGGCACCTCTGAAGATGATGCCCGCCCGTTCAGGGAGAGAGGGTCCCAAAATACGATCGCTGCGTAAGACTTTCCAGTGTCTGGCTATGATCCTCTTGACCTCTTTGTGTTGGGTGGAATATGAGGTGAAGAAAGACCACCTAAATTTGTTGTCTCTAGGGGTCTTAGGCCGGTCAATCAGTAAAGACTTCCTATCGACAATGGCTACAGAATTAATATCTGCGTCCAGGGTGTCTGGTTGATAACCCTTTTCTATAAACCTTTGTTTTAGAGTCTGACACTGTTGGAAGAAGGTAGAGTCATTTGTACAGTTCCTCCTCATTCGAAGGAACTGTCCTCTCGGTACTGATCTAAGCCAGCGGTCATGATGACAGCTCCCGACAGGAATATATCCATTCCTGTCGGTGGGCTTAAAATAGGTTTTAAACTCAAAGCCTCGTGTGGTAGACTCTATCTCTAGATCGAGGAAGTGTATGTTGGTGAGGCTAGCCTCATAGCTCAAAACTATCCCCCGATCGTTGAGGTTGAGAGTAGTCATGAACTCATCCAGGGACGACATATCTCCCTTCCATAGGAGGAGGACGTCGTCTATGTACCTAGTCCATAAGACTAGTTCCGGACGCCGGAAGGCATAGACGACGTCCTCCTCCCACTGGGCCATGAAAAGATTGGCCACACTGGGGGCATATTTTGCCCCCATGGCCACTCCCTTGATTTGGGAATAGAAGGTGCCCTGAAACCAAAAGTAGTTGTGTTTCGTAGCAAATCGCAACAAATCTAAAATGAAGTTCTTTTGTATGGATGAAAGAGTTGAGAGACTGGATAAATAGAACTCCACCGCACCTATACCTAAAGGATGGGAGATGCAAGTGTATAACGCGGCGACATCGGCTGTCACCATGATCAAACCCTCATGATGTTCTACAGATTCAAGCAGCCGGATCACATCCTTAGTATCCTTAAGATACGAGGGGATTTGTCTGACTAGTGGCTGCAGATAGAAATCGATGTACCTACCAATCCTCGAGGTCACCGAATCGATGCCACTAACGATGGGGCGACCTGGAGGATTGGTAGGACACTTGTGTACCTTAGGAAGGTAATATATGATGGGAATTCGGGGGGCTAGGGGGACAAGAAATTCCCTCTCCTTGCGATTGAGTATGCTAAGAGAAAAACCTTCCTCGATCAATTCGATCAAGCCCTTTTTGTATTTTACAGTGGGGTCTCCGCTAAGAATGATATATGTGGATCGATCATCTAGTTGTCTTAGCATCTCCCTATTGTAGTCCTCTCGATCCAATACCACGATCCCACCCCCCTTATCAGCGGGGCGGATGATAATATTTTTTTTTTTTTTTTTTTTTTACATAGGGATTTTAATCCCTGAGATATGGCTGGATCTTGGTGTACCTTTTTGGTGGGTAGAGTTTCCAAATCATTGAGGACCAGGTTCTTAAATACATTAATGGAATGAGACGTAGTATTGGGAGGATTAAAAAGTGATGGGTTAGATAAACCAGAATGTGCACTAGAGGAGGGAATAACACAGCCTGTCGTGACGGAGGGAACTGTTAAAAAGTGTCGCTGAATATTCAGCTTTCTGATGAATTTATGCACATCGACAAAGGTGGCAAAACGGTCCAATGACCGTGGGGGGACAAATTTCAAACCCTTGTCGAGTAACTGGGTTTCTGCATCAGAAAGCTGAACTCTACTGAGATTGTAGATACCTGCACCAATAGGAGTTAAACCCTTTTTCTTTTGCCTCTGGAGGCGTCGCCCCCCTCTGTTACCTCGTTTCGTTTTGGGCTTGGAGGATAACTGGGAGGGTCTCTGTAAAAACCCGATGGTTAACAGGAGGAAGAAGCATTTTCAGCAGTGTTGTTACTGGCAACCTTCTTTTGCATTAAAGACTAAAATTGTTCTTATAGTCTGTTAGATCACGGTTATACTTCTTCTGTTTTTTGTTTTTCTGATCTTTTTCTTCCTTTTCTAGAAAGTTTTTTAGGTTAGTGGAGAGAGTGACATAATCATGTGAACCATTGAATGGTGTCAGTTTGGTTTTAAGGTCCCTGATCTCCTGATCTATAGCTGCAAGCCTAGCTTGCTGCGTTCCCCGAGGAAATCATTGAGCTTATCATTGAAATACTTGGACCATGACTCGAGGTCGGAGTCTCCCTGTTGTGGGGATACCTCCCATCTTAAACCCCGGGGTACCATGCGTTCCTTGGTATACTGTTCTAGGAATGCTATATCCCACTGTAGATGGATTTCAGTGGTCATAACATTCTTAAGCCTAACAAATAAACCACTTAGTTCGGTGTAAGGTCTTGCGTCTGTGGGAAGCCGCCGAGAACTGGAACTCCAACAATTTTCGGTGCTGTGTACTGGATCGGTCCGCAGAGTTGGTGTACTCAGCATGCAGTCATCCAATGGTCACAGAAATAATGATGGAGACCGGGGAAGGGAATAAAAAAGGGAGACCACTCCAATGGTGCAGGTCAAAAAGCAACAATTTATTCACATATGCATGTGAACATGAAAAAATATAAAATAAAAATCTCGAGACAATATAAAAATTTTGGCAGTATGAGGGGCGTAGGATAGCTGGCCCTGACGCGTTTCGACTTTAGTCGAAACGCGTCGGGCCAGCTATCCTACGCCCCTCATATTGCCAAAATTTTTATATTGTCTCGAGATTTTTATTTTATTTTTTGATGTTCACATGCATATGTGAATAAATTGTTGCTTTTTGACCTGCACCATTGGAGTGGTCTCCATTTTTTATTCCCTTCCCCGGTCTCCATCATCATTTCTGTGACCATTGGATGATGCATGCTGAGTACACCAACTCTGCGGACCGATCCAGTACACAGCACCGAAAATTGTTGGAGTTCCAGTTCTTGGCGGCTTCCCATAGATGCAAGACCTTCCATCTTTTTGCCTGTCTGATGTGTATGCCGTATGGTAGTCACATCCAACACTTCCGGTAAGCGTACCCACGCTCTATTTTGACATCAGTCAAGTACATACTTTTATCTGCCTTCATTGAGTGGATCAGAAGGACTTTTACTGCAATGTTATTACTATATGGACTTTAGCACTCTGTTTAATCTGGAGTCAAATTTAGCACCGTTATTTAGTTATACAGTTCACGTATTGTTTTTCCCTGAGTGTTGTGACATACACACACTTTTACACATACATTAGCGCTACAATTTTTGACCTATACGTATTTAGACTTTGTTTGTTTTGTTTGTTGGCAGCTTTTGTATGGCTCTAATAGATTAGCGCGGTTGTTTTTCCCATTCACTTCTACCATCCGACACTTTATCACTGCTGCTTTTTTTTGAACACCATCATGGATGTTTTTGAATATAGGATCTCCAGGTCCCTCAATACCAACGGTGTCTTTGTTACCACCAATACAGACACCGAACTAAGTGGTTTATTCATTAGGCTTAAAAATGTTATGACCACTGAAATCCATCTACAGTGGGATATAGCATTCCTAGAACAGTATACCAAGGAACGCATGGTACCCCGAGGTTTAAGATGGGAGGTATCCCCACAACAGGGAGACTCCGACCTCGAGTCATGGTCCAAGTATTTCAATGATGTTGGGATTAAGCTCAATGATTTCCTCGTCGAACGCAAGCAAGCCAGGCTTGCAGCTATAGATCAGGAGATCAGGGACCTTAAAACCAAACTGACACCATTCAATGGTTCACATGATTATGTCACTCTCTCCACTAACCTAAAAAACTTTCTAGAAAAGGAAGAAAAAGATCAGAAAAACAAAAAACAGAAGAAGTATAACCGTGATCTAACAGATTATAAGAACAATTTAGTCTTTAATTGGCAAAAGAAGCTCGTTGCCAGTAACAACACTGCTGAAAATGCTTCTTCCATGGACATGGCGGAACCGGTTATACTCCAGTCTGATCGTAGGTTATTTTACGAACCCCCACCGTTGAATTCTCAGAGAGGTTCTAGGGATGATGTACATGCCCCAGTTGAGTATGCCCCTGGTACGTATGTTCAGAACAACAATACTAGGGGCAGACACAACTCAAGGGGCAATAACCACCCCGCAAGGGGGAGAAATAACCAACAGAAAGGGAGAGGTGGCCCCCGCCGGGCTGAGCCATATGGTACACCACCTCCATACTGGCGGGATGACAAAAATCAGTACTCTCAAAGTACTCCCGTTAGAGATCACGGTAGACATGCACCCTCCCGTGAATATGGGAATCAGGGGAGATATGGGGAACAATACCCATATGGCAACCAGGGTAGAGAACCCATATACAACCCCTACCCATATCAACAAAATTCCCAACCCCGAGGGCCTTCCCAACCATCGGGTTTTTACAGAGACCCTCCCAGTTATCCTCCAAGCCCAAAACGAAACGAGGTAACAGAGGGGGGCGACGCCTCCAGAGGCAAAAGAAAAAGGGTTTAACTCCTATTGGTGCAGGTATCTACAATCTCAGTAGAGTTCAGCTTTCTGATGCAGAAACCCAGTTACTCGACAAGGGTTTGAAATTTGTCCCCCCACGGTCATTGGACCGTTTTGCCACCTTTGTCGATGTGCATAAATTCATCAGAAAGCTGAATATTCAGCGACACTTTTTAACAGTTCCCTCCGTCACGACAGGCTGTGTTATTCCCTCCTCTAGTGCACATTCTGGTTTATCTAACCCATCACTTTTTAATCCTCCCAATACTACGTCTCATTCCATTAATGTATTTAAGAACCTGGTCCTCAATGATTTGGAAACTCTACCCACCAAAAAGGTACACCAAGATCCAGCCATATCTCAGGGATTAAAATCCCTATGTAAAAATAAAAATATTATCATCCGCCCCGCTGATAAGGGGGGTGGGATCGTGGTACTAGATCGAGAGGACTACAATAGGGAGATGCTAAGACAACTAGATGATCGATCCACATATATCATTCTTAGCGGAGACCCCACTGTAAAATACAAAAAGGGCTTGATCGAATTGATCGAGGAAGGTTTTTCTCTTAGCATACTCAATCGCAAGGAGAGGGAATTTCTTGTTCCCCTAGCCCCTCGAATTCCCATTATATATTACCTTCCTAAGGTACACAAGTGTCCTACCAATCCTCCAGGTCGCCCCATCGTTAGTGGCATCGATTCGGTGACCTCGAGGATTGGTAGGTACATCGATTTCTATCTGCAGCCACTAGTCAGACAAATCCCCTCGTATCTTAAGGATACTAAGGATGTGATTCGGCTGCTTGAATCTGTAGAACATCATGAGGGTTTGATCATGGTGACAGCCGATGTCGCCGCGTTATACACTTGCATCTCCCATCCTTTAGGTATAGGTGCGGTGGAGTTCTATTTATCCAGTCTCTCAACTCTTTCATCCATACAAAAGAACTTCATTTTAGATTTGTTGCGATTTGCTACGAAACACAACTACTTTTGGTTTCAGGGCACCTTCTATTCCCAAATCAAGGGAGTGGCCATGGGGGCAAAATATGCCCCCAGTGTGGCCAATCTTTTCATGGCCCAGTGGGAGGAGGACGTCGTCTATGCCTTCCGGCGTCCGGAACTAGTCTTATGGACTAGGTACATAGACGACGTCCTCCTCCTATGGAAGGGAGATATGTCGTCCCTGGATGAGTTCATGACTACTCTCAACCTCAACGATCGGGGGATAGTTTTGAGCTATGAGGCTAGCCTCACCAACATACACTTCCTCGATCTAGAGATAGAGTCTACCACACGAGGCTTTGAGTTTAAAACCTATTTTAAGCCCACCGACAGGAATGGATATATTCCTGTCGGGAGCTGTCATCATGACCGCTGGCTTAGATCAGTACCGAGAGGACAGTTCCTTCGAATGAGGAGGAACTGTACAAATGACTCTACCTTCTTCCAACAGTGTCAGACTCTAAAACAAAGGTTTATAGAAAAGGGTTATCAACCAGACACCCTGGACGCAGATATAAATTCTGTAGCCATTGTCGATAGGAAGTCTTTACTGATTGACCGGCCTAAGACCCCTAGAGACAACAAATTTAGGTGGTCTTTCTTCACCTCATATTCCACCCAACACAAAGAGGTCAAGAGGATCATAGCCAGACACTGGAAAGTCTTACGCAGCGATCGTATTTTGGGACCCTCTCTCCCTGAACGGGCGGGCATCATCTTCAGAGGTGCCCGGTCCGTTCAGGGCGACATCGCTCCCAACGTTGTCGACCCTCCCAGGAAGACTTCATTTTTCCAACATTGCAAGGGATATTTCCCTTGCAAAAAATGCAATGTCTGTTCACATAATGTATTGGGCAGACGCATGACAGATACTTTTTGTTCCACTGTCACTGCACGCACTTATGCCATGAAACATTTCACCACATGTGCCACTAAATTCATAGTTTACTTGATCACATGTCCGTGCAAATTGCAATATGTCGGACGCACCATTCGTGCGTTCACCACACGTGTAAATGAACATCTGGCCAAGATCCGCAAAGGATGTATTAAACACAGTGTTCCCCGACATTATCGGGAACACCACAATAGAGATCCATCAGGGACCAGGTTCCAGATAATTGACAAATTTGTCCCACACTGGCGGGGTGAGTCCAATCTACGAGGGGTCTCGAGATTGGAAACCTACTGGATCCATGAGTTGAAGTGCTACTCACCCTTCGGTATGAACGTTGAATGGGACATCAATTGTTTTATCAACCGAGGGTGAGTGGCACTTCACTCATACTATCCATTTTATATAGATCCAGATAAGGTACCCGCCACTTTCTCACTTCTTTTTGGTTGCCCCCTTTTTGCATAGGCTGTTGATATTCAATGTTAATACTCTATGATCTTATGTTCTTTAAGACATACTGGATGTGAGATGGCTATTCTGGGTTAATTGATAATTTTTTCCCTCCAGTATAACATATACTTATGTATAATTAGTTCACCTTTTTTGATTTTTGTCACTTTACATGGATTCACCCTCCCTTTAATTGGTTCACGTTGGCAGATCGCTCAGACGGTCCTGATCACTCCTTTCCTATGTTATCATATGTCATATGTATTTTCCCAGCGTTAGTTGCTATGGGGATACTACATATAGATTCCTCGTGTACATCTAGCCTCTCTGTCTAATGCCACCTGTCATATCACTATGTTAGTAGTCAGAGCTATATGTCCCCCCGAGAGGTTTACTCACCTCTCGTCTTTTATATATTTACATAGTACCACAACATTGTAACTGTCCTTCTGTATACCTCGGTGATATGCCAGTCACTGGCGTTCTATGAGGATATGACGTGTTTTTGCATCTTCCTCATCACAATATGCACACACACAGCCACTTTCCTTTCCCTATTACATTATTTTAGTGTTGCCATTGGAGGGCCTATGAGCGTTAATGTCAGTTGGGACCCTGGGCACAATGTGCATTGGTTCCATACGCTACATTGGTTATGTTTATAATATCCCACTTTCTCATGCTTATCACCTGACCACGATAGTTTTTTTATCGAAAATTTTTTTATGTGCCGTTTTTTATGTAAATTTTTTATATATTTACACACTGTTATTTTATATTTTGGTGACACTAGAAGGCCGGCACAGAACGTTCATGTCGGTGTTTAGGTCGTCTAAGTACGAGGTTATCATGTACACTATGCGCACTAATTTGTAGGCGCCTGTGTAATGTTTTTCCCCCTCCCATCCTCTTGGCGGATGTCTCAGACTCTGTTCCGCCTTGGACACCTTCCGGAGCACACTCACTTCCGGTCTTTTGGCCGGAAGTGGGTGGCTCAGGCCGTTGTGTCCACGCACCGAACGCAATTGCGTCATCGCGCATGCTTTGCGCGCCGCCGCTGGTTGCGTCTCGGCGCATCGTAATGACGTCACCGCGCACCAGTCTGCTGGCCATTCATAGCACGTTCTCCTGGATATCCGGTCTGTTCACGATCGTGATTGGATATCCATTTGGCGGGAATGGCCGCCCAAGGATTCTGATTGGCCCTTGTGATCCTAATTTTGGACTGGCCCAAAAACGGGGGGTTTCTATAATATATCCATGTACTAGAGAGTATTTACAGCCACATAATTCCCAAGGTACCCACTTCATAACCAGGATGCATTTGGATATGTTTGTCTGCTTTGTAATATGTCTAATATTTTTAGAATTCCATTCATTATGTTCAGACATTTCGGAACTTATCCCCTGCATTGTATCTGGTCTAGGCCGGAGGTGTCCACTTCCTGCCCTGATCAGGGGGGCGGCTCCAGGCTAGATATATGTTTATAAATAGTTGGTGGCAGTATGGGGGGGCCAGAGATATGCCCCTGTGGAAGACTTTAGTCGAAACGCGTCGGGCCAGCTATCCTACGCCCCTCATATTGCCAAAAAATTTTTATATTGTCTCGAGATTTTTATTATATTTTTTCATGTTCACATGCATATGTGAATAAATTGTTGCTTTTTGACCTGCACCATTGGAGTGGTCTCCATTTTTTATTCCCTTCCCCGGTCTCCATCATCATTTCTGTGACCATTGGATGATTGCATGCTGAGCACACCAACTTTGGGGACCGATCCAGTATACAGCACCGAAAATCGTTGGAGTTCCAGTTCTCGGCGGCTTTCCATAGATGCAAGACCTTCCATCTCTATGCCTGTCTGATGTGTATGCCGTATGGTAGTCACATCCAACACTTCCGGTAAGCGTACCTACGCCCTATTTTGACATCAGTCAAGTATACACCTTTATCTGCCTTCATTGAGTGGATCAGAAGGACTTTCACTGCTATGTTATTACTATATGGACTTTAGCACTCTGTTTAATCTGGAGTCAATTTTAGCACCGTCATTTTGTTATATAGTTCACGTATTGTTTTTCTCTGAGTGTTGTGACATACACACACTTTTGCACATACATTAGCGCTACAATTTTTGATCTATACATACTACCCACTGCCATACACTCTGCACTCCTCTCCTGCACATACTACCCAACGCCATACACTCTGCACTCCTCTCCTGCACATAATACCCACATCTGTACACTCTGCACTCCTCTCCTGCACATACTACCCAACGCTGTACACTCTGCACTCCTCTCCCTGCACATACTGCCCACCGCCGTACACTCCACACTCCTCTCCTGCACATACTACCCATTCTGCCACATATAAGTCATCTCAGACTCTATTTACCACACCCCCTCTAAGCCATGCCCAATATCTAGTGCAATTTAAACCACACTCGCCTTTTACCCTCGCGTGATATGCGCACTGTATTTATTTCTTAAGCGCCGCCCGTTTTAGCGGCGCTTTACCATTGTTTTAGCTGCACTTTTCACCAGCTAGCTGGGCGCTTTTAACTTGCGCTAGCAGCTGACGAAAGGGTTAAAAACGCTTGTTTTGCGGCACTTCTGAATTGCTTTTCAGGCGCTTCGGAAGAGCTGCCCATTCATTGCAATGGCCAGGGGTGTTTTGGGAGCGGTGTATATAGCGCTCCCAAACCGCGCCAAAGATGCTGCTTGCAGGACTTTTTGTAACGTCCCGCAAGTGCACCGCCCCAGTGTGAAAGCACTCGGGCTTCACATTCAGGTGGCATGGGAGGCGGTTTTCAGGCGCTATTTTTAACACTAAAATGTCTGAAAGCCACCTTCAGTATGAAAGGGGTCTTAAAAACACGGTGCCATATGGTGTGAACAAGACCTGAATGCAGGGCCGTCTTAATAGCATCATGGGCCCCTGGGCAAAATAATGCACTGAAACCCCTACCAGTATACCCCAATTTACGCAGCTACTCTCAAGAATTAAAGTATAAATAGTTGATAGAATTAAACATATATTTATTACTACTTTCAATAAAATCTATTTTAAACATGCAATGACTCAAAGACCAATCAACAAAAAGGGTACAGTACAGGGGTGGAAGCAGAAGGGCAAAGTACAGAGGGGTCAGGAGAGCACAATACTGGGATCAGAAGGGCACAATACTGGGATTAGGAGGGCACAGTACAGAGGGGCCAGGAGAGCACAATTACTGGGATCAGGAGAGCACAATACTGGGATCAGGAGAGCACAATACTGGGATCAGGAGAGCACAATACTGGGATCAGGAGAGCACAATACTGGGATCAGGAGAGCACAATACTGGGATCAGGTGAGCACAATACTGGGATCAGGTGAGCACAATACTGGGATCAGGAGAGCACAATACTGGGATCAGGAGGGCACAATACTGGGATCAGGAGGGCACAGTACAGAGGGGCCAGAAGAGCACAATACTGGGATCAGGAGGGCACAATACTGGGATCAGGAGAGCACAATACTGGGATCAGGAAAGCACAATACTGGGATCAGGAGGGCACAATACTGGGATCAGGAGGGCACAATACTGGGATCAGGAGGGCACAATACTGGGATCAGGAGGGCACAATACTGGGATCAGGAGAGCACAATACTGGGATCAGGAGAGCACAATACTGGGATCAGGAGGGCACAATACTGGGATCAGGTGAGCACAATACTGGGATCAGGAGAGCACAATACTGGGATCAGGAGGGCACAATACTGGGATCAGGAGGGCACAGTACAGAGGGACCAGGAGAGCACAATACTGGGATCAGGAGAGCACAATACTGGGATCAGGAGAGCACAATACTGGGATCAGGAGGGCACAATACTGGGATCAGGAGAGCACAAAACTGGGATCAGGAAAGCACAATACTGGGATCAGGAGGGCACAATACTGGGATCAGGAGGGCACAATACTGGGATCATGAGGGCACAATACTGGGATCAGGAGGGCACAATACTGGGATCAGGAGGGCACAATACTGGGATCAGGAGGGCACAATACTGGGATCAGGGGGGCACAATACTGGGATCAGGAGAGCACACTACTGGGATCAGGAGAGCACAATACTGGGATCAGGATCAGGAGGGCACAATACTGGGATCAGGAGGGCACAATACTGGGATCAGGAGGGCACAATACTGGGATCAGGAGGGCACAATACTGGGATCAGGAGAGCACAATACTGGGATCAGGAGAGCACAATACTGGGATCAGGAGGGCACAATACTGGGATCAGGAGAGCACAAAACTGGGATCAGGAAAGCACAATACTGGGATCAGGAGGGCACAATACTGGGATCAGGAGAGCACAATACTGGGATCAGGAGGGCACAATACTGGGATCAGGAGGGCACAATACTGGGATCAGGAGGGCACAATACTGGGATCAGGAGGGCACAATACTGGGATCAGGGGAGCACAATACTGGAATCAGGAGAGCACAATACTGGGATCAGGAGGGCACAATACTGGGATCAGGAGGGCACAATACTGGGATCAGGAGAGCACAATACTGGGATCAGGAGGGCACAATACTGGGATCAGGAGGGCACAATACTGGATCAGGAGGGCACAATACTGGGATCAGGAGGGCACAATACTGGGATCAGGAGGGCACAATACTGGGATCAGGAGGGCACAATACTGGGATCAGGAGGGCACAATACTGGAATCAGGAGAGC
Source organism: Lithobates sylvaticus (assembly GCA_028564925.1). Taxonomy (NCBI): domain Eukaryota; kingdom Metazoa; phylum Chordata; class Amphibia; order Anura; family Ranidae; genus Lithobates; species Lithobates sylvaticus. The sequence goes on from CM053032.1 coordinate 171,699,640, forward strand.
ACAATACTGGGATCAGGAGAGCACAATACTGGGATCAGGAGGGCACAATACTGGGATCAGGAGGGCACAATACTGGGATCAGGATCAGGAGGGCACAATACTGGGATCAGGAGGGCACAATACTGGGATCAGGAGAGCACAATACTGGGATCAGGAGGGCACAATACTGGGATCAGGAGAGCACAATACTGGGATCAGGAGGGCACAATACTGGGATCAGGAGGGCACAATACTGGGATCAGGAGGGCACAATACTGGGATCAGGAGGGCACAATACTGGGATCAGGAGGGCACAATACTGGGATCAGGAGGGCACAATACTGGGATCAGGAGGGCACAATACTGGGGATCAGGAGGGCACAATACTGGGATCAGGAGGGCACAATACTGGGATCAGGTGAGCACAATACTGGGATCAGGAGAGCACAATACTGGGATCAGGAGGGCACAATACTGGGATCAGGAGGGCACAGTACAGAGGGACCAGGAGAGCACAATACTGGGATCAGGAGAGCACAATACTGGGATCAGGAGAGCACAATACTGGGATCAGGAGGGCACAATACTGGGATCAGGAGAGCACAAAACTGGGATCAGGAAAGCACAATACTGGGATCAGGAGGGCACAATACTGGGATCAGGAGAGCACAATACTGGGATCAGGAGGGCACAATACTGGGATCAGGAGGGCACAATACTGGGATCAGGAGGGCACAATACTGGGATCAGGGGAGCACAATACTGGAATCAGGAGAGCACAATACTGGGATCAGGAGAGCACAATACTGGGATCAGGAGGGCACAATACTGGGATCAGGAGAGCACAATACTGGGATCAGGAGGGCACAATACTGGGATCAGGAGGGCACAATACTGGGATCAGGAGAGCACAATACTGGGATCAGGTGAGCACAATACTGGGATCAGGAGAGCACAATACTGGGATCAGGAGAGCACAATACTGGGATCAGGAGGGCACAATACTGGGATCAGGAGGGCACAGTACAGAGGGGCCAGAAGAGCACAATACTGGGATCAGGAGGGCACAATACTGGGATCAGGAGGCACAATACTGGGATCAGGAAAGCACAATACTGGGATCAGGAGGGCACAATACTGGGATCAGGAGGGCACAATACTGGGATCAGGAGGGCACAATACTGGGATCAGGAGGGCACAATACTGGGATCAGGAGAGCACAATACAGGGATCAGGAGGGCACAATACTGGGATCAGGAGGGCACAATACTGGGATCAGGTGAGCACAATACTGGGATCAGGAGAGCACAATACTGGGATCAGGAGGGCACAATACTGGGATCAGGAGGGCACAGTACAGAGGGACCAGGAGAGCACAATACTGGGATCAGGAGAGCACAATACTGGGATCAGGAGAGCACAATACTGGGATCAGGAGGGCACAATACTGGGATCAGGAGAGCACAAAACTGGGATCAGGAAAGCACAATACTGGGATCAGGAGGGCACAATACTGGGATCAGGAGAGCACAATACTGGGATCATGAGAGCACAATACTGGGATCAGGAGGGCACAATACTGGGATCAGGAGGGCACAATACTGGGATCAGGAGGGCACAATACTGGGATCAGGAGGGCACAATACTGGAATCAGGAGAGCACAATACTGGAATCAGGAGAGCACAATACTGGGATCAGGAGAGCACAATACTGGGATCAGGAGGGCACAATACTGGGATCAGGAGAGCACAATACTGGGATCAGGAGGGCACAATACTGGGATCAGGAGGGCACAATACTGGGATCAGGAGAGCACAATACTGGGATCAGGAGGGCACAATACTTGGATCAGGAGAGCACAATACTGGGATCAGGAGGGCACAATACTGGGATCAGGAGGGCACAATACTGGGATCAGGAGGGCACAATACTGGGATCAGGAGGGCACAATACTGGGATCAGGAGGGCACAATACTGGGATCAGGAGGGCACAATACTGGGATCAGGAAAGCACAATACTGGGATCAGGAGGGCACAATACTGGGATCAGGAGGGCACAATACTGGGATCAGGTGAGCACAATACTGGGATCAGGAGAGCACAATACTGGGATCAGGAGGGCACAATACTGGGATCAGGAGGGCACAGTACAGAGGGACCAGGAGAGCACAATACTGGGATCAGGAGAGCACAATACTGGGATCAGGAGAGCACAATACTGGGATCAGGAGGGCACAATACTGGGATCAGGAGAGCACAAAACTGGGATCAGGAAAGCACAATACTGGGATCAGGAGGGCACAATACTGGGATCAGGAGAGCACAATACTGGGATCAGGAGGGCACAATACTGGGATCAGGAGGGCACAATACTGGGATCAGGAGGGCACAATACTGGGATCAGGAGGGCACAATACTGGGATCAGGGGAGCACAATACTGGGATCAGGAGAGCACAATACTGGGATCAGGAGGGCACAATACTGGGATCAGGAGGGCACAATACTGGGATCAGGAGGCACAATACTGGGATCAGGAGGGCACAATACTGGGATCAGGAGGGCACAATACTGGGATCAGGAGGGCACAATACTTGGATCAGGAGAGCACAATACTGGGATCAGGAGGGCACAATACTGGGATCAGGAGGGCACAATACTGGGATCAGGAGGGCACAATACTGGGATCAGGAGGGCACAATACTGGGATCAGGAGGGCACAATACTGGGATCAGGAGAGCACAATACTGGGATCAGGAGGGCACAATACTTGGATCAGGAGAGCACAATACTGGGATCAGGAGGGCACTATACTGGGATCAGGAGGGCACAATACTGGGATCAGGAGGGCACAATACTGGGATCAGGAGGGCACAATACTGGGATCAGGAGGGCACAATACTGGGATCAGGAGAGCACAATACTGGGATCAGGAGGGCAAAATACTTGGATCAGGAGGGCACAATACTGGGATCAGGAGGGCACAATACTGGGATCAGGAGGGCACAATACTGGGATCAGGAGGGCAAAATACTTGGATCAGGAGAGCACAATACTGGGATCAGGAGGGCACAATACTGGGATCAGGAGGGCACAATACTGGGATCAGGAGGGCAAAATACTTGGATCAGAAGGGCACAATACTGGGATCAGGAGGGCACAATACTGGGATCAGGAGGGCACAATACTGGGATCAGGAGGGCACAATACTTGGATCAGGAGAGCACAATACTGGGATCAGGAGGGCACAATACTGGGATCAGGAGGGCACAATACTGGGATCAGGAGGGCACAATACTGGGATCAGGAGAGCACAATACTGGGATCAGGAGGGCACAATACTGGGATCAGGAGAGCACAATACTGGGATCAGGAGGGCAAAATACTGGGATCAGGAGGGCAAAATACTTGGATCAGGAGAGCACAATACTGGGATCAGGAGGGCACAATACTGGGATCAGGAGGGCACAATACTGGGATCAGGAGTGCAAAATACTTGGATCAGGAGAGCACAATATTGGGATCAGGAGGGCACAGTACAGCTTCTGGGACACGCCTGTAAAAAGCCTCAGCTGCAATCCCAGTGTAAAAGCCAGAGTGCTTTTCACACTGGGGCGCTGCGCTGGCAGGACGTCACAAAAAGTCCTGTCAGCAGCATCTTTGTAGCGACAGTGGAGTGGTGAATACACCGCTCCTGCCCATGGAAATCAATGGGCAGCGCTGCCGAACCCCCGCAGCATTTTGTGGGCAGATTTAGTCCTTTTTCGGCTGCTAGTGGGGGTTAAAACCGCCCGCTAGTGACCGAATAGCGCCGCTAAAACGAAGGTAAAGTGGCGCTAAAAATATCGCCGATTTACCGCCGACGCCCAGGCGCTTTCAGTGTGAAAGGGCTCTTAGTAAAAAGTGTGACTGTCCCAGCAAGTATGATGTAATCCAAGACTGTCATGGGGCCCCCATGCACCTGTGGCCACTGGGCAGTGCCCATACATTAAGACAGCCCTGCCTGAATGTCAGGGGAGATACAAAATATGAAATGTTTGTTCTTTGTCGGCTCTGAACTTTAACACACAGGATCTCTATTTTTGACTCTCATTATCAGATCCCAATAAACTCCCTTCTTAAAAAACCAATGCTTCCTATCCTAGTGGGATGTTAGTGAGTGAACTGAGCCTGGTACAACAGGTTACAGGACCCGGGCTGAATGACACACATAGCGCTGCACGGATCTGTAGTAGACAAAAGTTGCCGAGAAGACACGCCCACTACAGAATGCACCCAATCATCAAGTAAGGCTGACACAGACACGCCCCCAGAGGTTTGGTGTCCTGGCTGGCGGTGAGTGTGACAGTGACGCCGGGCTGTGTTGGTGGATGTGGAGGGTGATCGGTCGGTGTGTCCCCAGTGGAGACCCCGGTGTGAGAAGGTCAGTACATGAGATTTCTATAGAGTGTCCTCTCATATTACCTGAGTGTCCTCTCATATTACCTGATAGAAGGAGCTCATTGTCTTCTAGGTGGGACCGGAGTTCCTGGCATGGAGTGTCACTTCCTTATGTCTGCACCCTGTGTGTATAATGTGTGTACATTGAGCAGTGTGGTCAGGACTGGCATGGTGCTGAGTCTATACACCTACACCTCTCTCTGAAGTCCACAACAGTGTACAATACTTGTATAATAAATACAAGTATGTTTTCCTGGGTGTGGGTCCCCTGATTCCTGAGGATCCCAAGGTGTGGGTCACCTGGTTCTGCGGGTCCATTGATTCTGGGGATCCCCCCAGTGTGGGTCCCCTGATTGTGAGCCCCCCCCGCCCTCATTATGTGAGTCCCCTGATTCTGAGGACCCCCCCCCCCCCCCCCCATTATGTGAGTCCCCTGATTGTGAGGATCCTCTGGGGGGTCACCTGAGTCCATGTGTCCCCTTGATTCTGTGGACTGCCTGGTATGGGTTCCCCCTGATTTCATGGACTGCCTGGGTGTGGGTCAGTGTTAATTTTGGCAGCAAATTTAGTTTTTAGTCTTATGCCGCGTATACACGAATTCCGCTCAAGCTTGGCTTGCATACACACGGTAATACAAAAGTTCTCAGAATGTTCGACCGTCAAGAACGCGGTGACGTACAACACTACGACGAGCTGAGAAAATCTAAATTCAATGCTTCCCAGCATGCGTCAAATTGTTTCCGAGCATGCGTAGGAATTTTATGCGTCGGAATTGGTACAGCCGATCGGAATTTCCGATCTGAACTTTTTCCGACCGAAAAATTTAGAGCATGCTCTCAATCTTTTGCTGGCTGGAATTCCGCCAGCAAAAGTCAGATGGAACATACACACGGTCGCATTTTCGGACCAAAAGCTCTCATTGGTCTTTTGCTGGCCGAATTTCCGATCGTGTGTACGGGGCATTAGGACTAAAATGGCATTTTAGTTTTAGTCCCATTTTAGTCTTCTGCAATTATTTTAGTTTTAGTCGTATTTAGTCAACTAAATCTCCAGGACATTTTAGTCAACTAAAATCATTTTAGTCATCTAAAATCATTTTAGTCATCTAAAATCAAATGGGTGTAGTTAAATTGTAATGCATTATTTAAGCATTTCTCTACAATTTCCAAACTCATTATATACTGCTGGAGTGAAAAATCGAATATGTTTTTATTTTTATTATTGAGGTATGAACATGCAGTACAGACCAGTGTTAATTTCTGACATCAAATTTCAATTTCGTTTTAGTCTTAAACAGTCCGATGGGAGCTTTTTATCGTATTTTCCGACCGTGTGTATGCCCATTGTTTTTTTTCTGTCGGAATTTCGGACGGATTTTGGATTGAGAACCTGTTCTTAATTTTTCTGACGGAAAACCTTTCTATCGGATTTTCCGATCCTGTGTATGCAATTCCGACACGCAAAATTCTGACGCATGCTCGGAAGCATTAAACTTCCCTTTTTATAGTGCAGTCGAAAGCTTTTTTAAGGCGTGGTGTTATTGACCGTCGGAATTTGGTGTGACCGTGTGTAGGCAAGACTGTTTGAGCAAAATTCAGTCGGAAAACCATCAGAGCTTTTTCCGACGAGAATTTTGACTAAAATGGCATTTTAGTTTTAGTCCCATTTTAGTCTTCGTAGTATCTTAGTCATCTCAATTGTTTTTAGTTTTTTGTCGTATTTTAGTCGACAAGATTAACACTGGTGTGGGTACCCCCTGACTCTGTGGACCGCTTGGGTGTGGGTTCCCCTGATTCCGAGGACCTCCCAGGTGTGGGTCACCCGGTTCTGTGCTCATCCGTGTGTGAGTCCCCCGATTGTGAGGATCCCCCAGGTGTGGGTCCCCCTGATTCTGTGGATCGCTCGGGTGTGGGTCCCCCTGATTCTGTGGATTGCCTGTGTTAGGGTTCCCCCTGATTCTGTGGACCCCTTGGTTTGGGTTCCCTCTAAATCTTAGGGCCTCCCAGGTGTGGGTCACCTGATTCTGTGGATCACCCGGGTGTGGGTTTCCCCCAATTCTAAGGACCCCTTGGTGTGGGTCCACCCCACCACTGATGCTTTGGACCGCCCGGGTGTGGGTCCACCCCCATGCTTTGGACCGCCCAGGCGTGGTCCCCCCTAATGCTTTGGACCACCCAGGCGTGCCCCCCCCCTGATGCTTTGGACCGCACGTGTGTGGGTCCCCCCCGATGCTTTGGACTGCCCGGGGTTGGGTTCCCCCCTGATGCTTTGGACCACCTGTGTGTGGGTCCCCCCCCCTCCGATGCTGTGAACCACCAGTGTGTGGGTTCCCCCCGATGCTTTGGACCGCCTGGGTGTGGGCCCCCCCCTGATGCTTTGGACCGCCTGGGTGTGGGTCCCCACAATGCTTTGGACCGCCTGGGTGTGGGTCCCTCCCTGATGCTGTGGACGCCTGTGTGTGGGTCCCCCCTGATACTATGGACCGCCCGGGTGTGGGTTCCCCCCGATGCTGTGGACCACCTAGTTGTGGGTCCCCCCCCACCACTGATGCTGTGGACCGCCCGGGTGTGGGTCCTCCCCTGATGCTGTGGACCACCCGGGTGTGGGTCCCCCCACCACTGATGCTGTGGACCGCCCGGGTGTGGGTCCCCCCTGATGCTGTGGACCGCCTGTGTGTGGGTCCCCCCGATGCTTTGGACCACCTGTGTGTGGGTCCCACCCCTGATGCTGTGGACCGCCTGTGTGTGGGTCCCCCCCTGATACTATGGACCGCCCAGGTGTGGGTTCCCCCCGATACTGTGGACCACCCAGGTGTGGGTCCCCCCCCCACCACTGATGCTGTGGACCGCCCGGGTGTGGGTCCCCCCCTGATGCTGTGGATCACCCGGGTGTGGGTCCCCCCACCACTGATGCTGTGGACCGCCCGGGTGTGGGTCCCCCCCTGATGCTGTGGACTGCCCGGGTGTGGGTCCCCCCCTGATGCTGTGGACCGCCCGGGTGTGGGTCCCCCCCACCACTGATGCTTTGGACCACCCTTGATGTGGGTCCCCCCCACCACTGATGCTGTGGACCGCCCGGGTGTGGGTCCCTCTCACCACTGATGCTGTGGACCGCCCGGGTGTGCGTCCCCGCCCCCCCCCGAGATGCTGTGGACCGCCTGGGTGTGGGTTAAAACTTACCTCCTGGAATGCTGACCTGTTAATGCCTAGGCAGCTAGTCCAGTATTCTGGAGATTTGAAATCTCTTCTTTGTGCAGCACTTCTGGGGCGGATCAGAGTGATTCTGATTGGTCAGCACCTGTGTGGCGAATTGCTAAAGTCAGCCTCAGAAGTGCTGCACAGAAATGAGCAGGGGTTTTATATCCCAGGATCTCTGGGTCAGCTGTGTGGGCACTGACAGCTCAGCATCCTCAGAGGTAAGTGCAGCAAGGGCCAGGGGGGTGGGCAGGGTGTAGGGTGTTTTTAGTTCTCCTTTTTATTTTATTTCTGAAAAAGTGAGCAAACACTTTAAAGTGGCCTCCCATCGCAGTTAAAGTGGTTGTATAGTCAAATTTGTAACTTTTACCTTATTTTTTTTACTTTTACCTTATTATAGGCTTACCTGTAGGTAAAAAAAGTATTTCCTAAACCATTCAGGTTTAGGAGATATTCCCCTCACAATGAGCCGCTGACTGCAGCGGCACATGCGCACGGGCGATTCTCGTCTGAAAGCCCGGCAGACGCGGCTCCAGTCACTCACAGCACCGGAGCCACGATACCCGGAAGACACGCCGAGGGAACATGTCAGCTTCCTCGGCGCGGATCGGGTGAGATGCCGGCGGCTTGTTCTAAGGTAAGTATTTCATAATGAGCTAGTATGAGGTGCATACTAGCTCATTATGCCTTTTGCCTTACAGGGGTGTACAAAATAAAGTGTCAGCTGGTATACAACCCCTTTCAGGGCCACTAATAAAGCACAAGAAAACAGATAGGATGGGGCCGATCAGAAATCTACCCACTGGCATTCTGCACACAGGCACTTTTGCCCGTATAGTATATGCCAGTGCCCAGGATACACAGGTGACACCCTGCTTGCTGCCTTGTCAAAATCAATGATTGGCTGAAATATCTAGTGACTGTACAGTGTTCACTGTACTGGGTGCATACGGCTCAGAATGCGAGTATCACTTTGAACAGCGCAAAGCTGCTTTGTATTCTAACAGAATTTCTGGCAGCGGACTAGAACTGCACGATTAATCGTTAAAAAAAACACACACACACACACACACACACACACACACACACACACACACAAAAAAAAAAAAAGAAACATGCATCTTTTTAACCCCTTCCACACTGGGGCCACGTTTGCGGTTAAGCGCCGCTCATATTAGCGGTGCTTTAGCTCTGTTTAAGGCTTCATTCACACTATAGCATTTTGAAACGTGGGCAGATCTGCAGAGCATCTGCCCACGATTTGACAGCACTGATTTGTGAATGACAAAATGCGGAGCTCACATTTGAGATGCCATTAATTTGAATGACACCTAAAATCGCGGTGCGGGTCTGCCACGATTATCACCGATAAAACGTGCTGCAATCACGGCAACCCGCATCTCTGGACGCATGTCGCCCAAAAATAGTTCAGGAGCTACTTGAATTTAAACGAATGGCATCTCAAATGCGAGTTCCGCGGTTTGTCATTCACACATCAGCGCAGGCAAATCTGCCCACGATTCAAAATGCTGTAGTGTGAGAGCAGCCTTAAGGCCCGTACACACGATCAGACTTTTTGACAACCAACATGCAAATTAGCTGTTTTGGACCAACATCCGACCGTGTGTACGCTCCATCGGACCAACTTTTTCCAGGTTTCATCTGACTTTTGTTGGCTGTACGAACGGACCAACTTTCTGCCAACAAAAGTCCGATGGACCAAAGTCAGACCGTGTGTACACAAAACCAACAGACTTTTGTACAAACCAATGCAGAACCAATGCAAAAGATCAGACAACAATACAGAAGTTGACCAAAGGTGGCGGTAAAGAGCAGAAAAACCAAGTGATTTGGTTAAAGTTGGCTGAAAAAGTCCTGCCGTGTGTATGCAATACCAACTTGGGGCCAACGCCCTTTGGACAAAAATCCACGGGAAAGTTGGTCCACGGTCCGATCGTGTGTATGAGGCTTTACGGTCGATAGGGGGGGGAGCGCTTTTAACTCCTGTTTTGTGCCACTTTCAAATCGCTTTTCAGGTGCTTTTCAGCACTCTCAACCTGCCCCAAAGATGCTGCATGCAGGACTTTAATAACGTCCCGCAAGCGCACCGCCTGAGTGTGAAAAGTCACACTGGAATAAATGGGAGGTGGTTTTCAGGTGCTTAGCAGAGGCCATTTCCAGCGCTAAAGAGCCTAAAAAACCACCCCAGTGTGAAAGGGGATGAACTTCGGTCTGTAAATGAGGGCAATTTAAACACTTCAAGACTTATGCCCTGTACACACGATAGGATTTTATGACAACAAATATTGGATGTGAGCTTATTGCCGGAAAGTCCGACCGTGTGTATGCGCCATAGAACATTTGTTGTTGGAATTTCGGACAACAAAGGTTTGAGAGCAGGTTCTAAAATTTTCCCAAACAAAACTTGTTGTCGGAAATTCTGAGCGTGTGTACACAATTCCGACGCACAAAAGTCCACGTATTCTCGGAATCAAGCAGAAGAGCATTGAACTTCATCTTTCTCGGCGAGTTGTACGTCACGCGTTCTTGACGTTCAGAATTTTAGACAACATTCGTGTGACTGTGTGTATGCAAGACAAGTTTGAGCCAACATCCTTTGGAAAAAAAAAATCCACGGTTTTGTTGTCGGAAAATCCTATCGTGTGTACAGGGCATAAGCCTTTTTTTGACACTTGTTGCTTACAAGTTTAAAATCTGTATTTTTTTTTTCTAGAAAATTACTTGGAACACCCAAACATTTATGCAGATGTACAGTGGACTGATGGCTGCACACCTGTGCCTCCCAGGCACTGGCGTACCCCCCCCCCCCTTTTTTTTACACTATATGGGCAAAAGTGCCAGTGTGCATGAGGCCTGAGAGGTGTGAGTTTATGGGGGGAGTGCAGCAAAACAAATGTGAGGCTGGATTCACACCTTTCATTTTGCGTTTTTATATGTATTGTCAATATTTATGATTTTTTACACACTGCCAATGCCATCAAAAGGCCCTATGACATGCATCAATAAATTAACAACGCTATCAGATTTTTAAACAATTGCTAACCTGTTGACATGGGCTGTCATGCAGTCGTTAGATATTTGTTGGCAGTCGTAGGTTCGCTTTAAAGGGTGTAGAGCAGCATTTTTTTTGCATCTTCCAATGATTATCTATGGTTTATAAAGTTTTATAATAACCACAAAGTAAAAATTAAGCTTACTTGCATAAAATGTGTTATTTATTAACCATTCATACTGCAGTTTATTTGAAAAGGAGAAAACCATTTGTAGTAACCCTGAGGGTACACTTACCTCCGACTGAGTACCTTTTGTTATATAGTTGTCATGCATGCAGTCTTTACCTTCAAGCCACAATGAAGCAATTCTTTACCACGCTCTTATTCCTATTATTAGTACTTTTGATACAATCTAAAAGGTTGAATTACCAGACTAATTGTGTCTTTTTGTATAGATGACTCCAGTGGCTGCTGCCCTTGTCCTTTGGCTTGTGACATACATTACTGCACCGGTGGCCAGCTACCCTAATGGAAAAGTAACACGAGCCTGCGACTCAATGATGCCTCAGCATGGTCATGAGCCACAAGCAGGGACCATTCATAGTATAACCGTGGATAAAACCACATTTAAACCTGGAGATCAGATTAAAGGTAATTGGTATATGTGTTTGTGTCTGTCTGTAGTGATGTTCTTTCTAGAAAACAGAATAGAAAATATGAATGTAGATGTATGAAAACCTATGTAACTAATGGCAGGTTTCTTCACATATGGTGGGAATGTCCCAAGCCTTGGACAATTCCTTTTCATCTTGCCCCTCTCTGAATAAAGCAATATAAATGTAGGAGTTGATTTACCAAAACTGGGGGAGAGTGCAAAATCTGGTGCAGCTCTGCATAGAAACCAATCGGCTTCCAGGGTTTTTGTCAAAGCTTAAAGTGGTTCTAAAGCCTTAAGGTATTTCACCTTAAAGGCTCAGTTCACACCATCGCCGCGTTCGTCTCACGGCAGGGGTCCGGTGCGTGCTGGTTCACCGTTTCAAGTCCGATTTCACCCCGAATTTTGGGCTGAATTTCGGACCTGAAAAGGACCAAAAGACGCACATCGTTTTTCTGCAAAACTAACCACTGCTGCGGAGATATGTGAACCGGCTCCATAGAGAGCCGGTCAAAATCTCCTGCTATTGTGAATTGGAGGCATTTTCGGACTTTCCTATGAGAAGGCAAGACCCCTGACCCTCTGTCTGCACAGTGCTGATTGGCCCTGTGCTGATCACATGCACTCTCCCAAGAAAAAAAAAACTCTCTAGCCACACACACCAAACTAAACATGTGCAGCCTGACTTCATAGACTCTGTTATCAGGAAATTATCAGGGGACAGTGGAAGGAGGGGAGGATCAGAGAAGCCTGGATTAAACAGCCCTTTCTTACACAATGCAGAGTATTAACCCCTTAGGTTCCACATTGAGTATAACAGACATGCTTTACTGCATATACAGACTGATTCTACTTTTGTGGGTTTAGTAACACTTTTAAGGTAGAGAAATGGGCAGCCCTGTTATATATATATATATATATTTTATATATATATATATATATATATATATATATTTTAACCAAATAGGGTCAACGGTGCAATATTGCAAATACAAATGTGGTATAAATTCCACATTGAAGTGGTACAACAAGCATGTATGAGTTGTCAATTTTTCCATCCAAACCTGGCCTTTTTGAGTAACCTTTGATCAACAAAATAACGGGAAGGAAAGTTGAGAGAAGATAATAAGACATGGGACCTGAAGGTCTGTATCTGGGGTGGGAGGTTGGAGATCAATTTGCCCTGCAAAGCAGTTGTATGATCTTATATCTTGAGCAGCAGGAAACTAGAAGAGTCAAAGTATATCCATGTGGCCCAGACGTTATGAATCTGTTGCATTGGGCTTTATCAAGACAAACTCATCTCTCTGCTTCCAGAATTTCATTAAATTTCTTAATACATTTGGGGATCAATGGAAGTTGATCCAGTTTTCAGTGGAGAGGAAGCAACTCCTTGAGGAATTACATTTAATGGGGGGATTTATTAAAACCGGAGCACTCAGAATCTGGTGCACCTGAACATGGTAGTCAATCAGCTTCCAACTTCAATTTATTTAATTAAGGCGGTATTAAACCCTCTTTTTTTTCAATGAAAATAACAAACATGCCTATACTTACCTGCTCTGTACAAAGATTCTGCACAGAGCAGCCCCAATCGTTTCCTTCGGGAGTCCCCCATGGGTGCTCCAGGCCCCACCCAGGCGCAGCACAGAAGGTTTTTCACCTTAATGCATAGAATGTATTAGGCTGGGTTCACCATTGTGAATTGGATGCGGGATCCCAGAATTTAAAGTCAGCAACTACACATTCTGTAGCTGCTGACTTTTAACATGTGGACACTTACCTGTCCTGGAGTGCAGGGATGTCGGCACCGCAGCCGATGTTCAAAACGGCTGGTCGGGTGCTGCCGCCGCCATTGCGGGTAAGGGAGTCCGGCAGTGTAGCCTTTCGGCTTCACAGCTGGGTCCCTACTGTGCATGCGTGGTGTGCTCTCTCACTGGCCCGGCGGAAGGAGGAGGAGAGGGGCCGATCTGCTGACATAATTTGCTGCGGTCCGGTCTCCCGGGAAGTAGGGACAGGGTACCTGCAAAAAAAAACAGGAACCTGCTCCCCCCCGAAAGGTGCCAAATGTGGCACCGGAGGGGGGGGGGGGGGGGGGGGAATCAGATTATCGGATGTTCCACTTTTGGGTGGAACTCCACTTTAAATAAAACTAAGCAGAGCTACACTTTTTGCCTATTCAGTTCTAGTAGGTGTGGAAACACATTTTAGTGTATAGCAGCAAGCGCATTATATATTTTGACAATGCAACACTTGCAGGAATGGCAGATTCCCGGTCCTACGCTGTGCCCCTAAGTCACTACTGTGTACTATGGTGAAGTAAGGGCATGTGGGAAAAAATACTGATTATCTGTAAAACTTTAACCAACTCCCTATTTGGCACTACCAGTATAACACTAATAATCCAGAACTGCACTGGGCAGCCCTACAGCTAATAAGCTGACAAACAAAGAGGAGCTGCAGTACCTGTTGGGTGAGAAAGGGATTGCCAGAGGGCATGATAGTTTCCTGTGTGTAGAGTACCTTACAGAGTTTGGTTTCATTTTGAGTCTGACATTAATTCTACATATTGCATTTATTTTGTCCCCCAATCGTTTAATGCCTAATACACACGGTATGATTTGTTCAGGTTAGCCAGTGTTATCTGATGGGGTAAGAATAATTTACTGTTCTGCACTGCAGTTAATAGTTTCATTACATTTCAGTCACGTTATCGGGTCCACAGTTTGCTGGATTCTTTATCCAAGCGAGGGATGCCAGTCATTTGGAAGGCAGTGCAGTAGGCTCCTTCTCCTTAATTGATGATAGAATCTCCCAGCTTCTTACTTGTGGCACCGTACAGGTAAGGTTCTAATGATTTTTTGGTTTGTGTGCACTTGTATTAAGTTGGTGTAAAAAGCTGGCGTTATAAACACAATACAGATTGCAACACTGATTTTTAAGTACATTAATTAGTTAGAAAACATATTGTTTCATAATTACATTGTTGTTTACAACATTTTCTTTCCTGTTGGTCAAATGGTATACTTTTTCAGTTTTCACAAAGCTTTAAAGTGATATTAAAGCTAGTGGTGCACTGAAATGAAAATTGCGGTACCGAAAATTCATGATGCACTTGACCGAAACCGAAATTGAATAAAAAAAATATTGTATATTTTTTATAAATAATGGTATTACATTGTTACATAGTTAAGACCCATCTAGTCCATCTAGTTCAACCAATAAGAGAAAAAAACACCAAAACCGCACCTCCTTATTGAAAACGCAGAAAGAATGCAAGAAAATGCACCTGTGTTGAGTTTTTGATGCATTTTTGATGCATACCTATGAAAAAACACACCATAAGCAAGGTCAAATCGTGGGCGTTTTCGACAGCCATTATCTGCACCTTTTTTTTTCTTTTGCCACAACATTGAGAACCCTATTTTCAGACAATACATTTTGGCTGCTGTAATTTCGGTGCATCACTAAATAAAGCCTTTTTTGTATTAATAAAATAAAAAAGATGTTCTACTTACCTGCTCTGTTCAGTGATATTGCACAGGCTGGTCCCTTTCCTCATCTTATAGTGTTCTCCACCAGCGCTCCCTGCTCCTTCATCCTGCAGGTATCCCTATAGAAAGCTGTAAGCTATGGAGTCACCTGTGTGGGCACGCTCCTGAGCTGGGTTGTTTGTGTCTATAAACACAGACAGTGCAGTTCAGCCACACCGCCCCAATCCCTGTGTCATCCTCAACTGGAATTGACAGGTTTGACTGACTGACTGCAGCAGTAGCCTATAGCTCCTACTGCTGCCTGAGCCTTCACTTCCTGTGAGACCAGGAAGTGAAGGGAGAAGACCTGCAGCCGGGACAGCGCTGGAGCCTGAGAGAACTCAGGTTCATGTTTTGGGGGTGGGGGGGGGGGGGGCAGTTCAGTGGGAGTTTGTTATCCTAATGCAGAGAATGCATTAAGGTAAATAAACTGTTTGACTTTAGAACCACTTTAAAGCAGAAGTCTAGCTTTAAAATACTGGATGCCTGAACTTTACTTCGGGAGCTACATGATGCAAAGCTCCCCAAGACCAAATGGTGGCGCTAAAGAGCTGAAAAACCACGTAGTATGTCCCTATGTTCGTGTTTGTTGGTCGACAATTCCTTGCCGTTTGTATGCAAGACAAGTTCCTGGCCAACACCCTTTGGACAAAAGTCAGAGGTTTTGTCTTTGGAAAATCCGATCGTGTGTACGAGGCTTTAGTGTTTCCTATCTTAGTCCTCTAAATTATGCTTGTGGGGTTCCTGGAGCTAGGGCCAGGCTATAAATGTGGCCTACATTTACTGTCAATCAACAAGAAGAGGTAATGCTCAGGTTTCCTGCCAGGAGGGTGGTGGTTAGATAAGGGTCTACACCTTTGTCTGCGGCATGTGGCGTAACAAAGAGGTGTCTTCTCTGACACTCTGCAGCTGGGTAGTGCACAGCAGACAGAACTTCCTTCAATGTTGCAGTCTCTTGGTGGTTTAGGAGATAGATGAGGTGTACATGCAGAGTTCCCACTTTTAACCGGCCAGCCTTTTCCCATAAAGTGGGTGCCGCAGCCTGGTCACCGATTGGGAGCTGAGGCTCTAAGGCAACCGCGGCCTGAAGGAGATTTTGGTTTGGGTCTGAGGAGTGTCTGGTGAAGTGGAATAAATAAACTTTTGATAACTGATGAGCAGCAACTTGTTTTTAGGAGTACTTTCTCTGTTTTGTGGCAAGAGAAAATGTTCCTTGAACTAGGTGTGGAAAATAATTAGTGTTGTGGTGACATTACTGTGGAAAGTAAATATTTGCTGAACAATTGTCATTGGCGCATTTGCGAATGTGTGTATATGAGAGCTGTCAACAGGTAGAGTCAGAAATTAGTAAGCTGTAACCTCTGCATACCTTGTTTTCTTCCTTTTAGGATTCTGCAGTAAGTCAGACAAACAAGAGGAAGAAGTCTATGGTGGAAGTGTATTGGATTGCCCCCAGCAATGCTCCACAGCATGTCCAGTTCCTGTATGTGAACATATTGCTTTAAATCCATATTGCGTATTGGTACAGGGTTAAACATCAGGAGTTACAAATGTTCACACAAGTACACACAATGGGGGACATTTACTAAATGTGGTGCACACAGAATGTGGTGAAGTTGTGCATACTATCCAATTAGCTTCTAACTTGAGCTTGTTCAAGTAAGCTTTGACAGTAAAACCTGGAAGCTGATTGGTTACTATTCACAATTGCACCACAGCCTTTGACTTGTTTCCCTACACACGGCTAATGTGTAAGATAAAGTGTGCAGGCTTGGAAAGATCAGTTTGTAAATGGATAGAAAACTGTCTAAAAGACCATATTCAGAGAGTAGTGGTTAATGATTCTTATGCCGCGTACACACGAAGGGACAATCCCGCGGGATTATCCTCTGGACTGAAGTCCAGCGGATAATCCCCTCGTGTGTGGGCGCCGGCGGACTTTTTGGCGCCAAAGTCCGGCGGACTTTTTGGCGCCAAAGTTTTAAGTTTTGTTTTAAAATTATCCGCTGGACTTGGCAGTCCAGCGGACAATCCCGCCGTTAGTGGGCAAGTCCGCGGGACTTTTGAAATGAACGGACTTGCCGCTCATCGGCAAGTCCGTTCATTTAGCACGTGACTTCAGGTTACGTAGCTAGCGTAGGCAGTTACTGCCGCCGCGCTAGCTCCGTGACCTGGCATGGATTTAAAGGGACTCCCCACGCCGAAAAAACGGCGTGGGGGTTCCCCCCAAATCCATGTCAGACCCTCATCCGAGCACGCAGCCTGGCAGGCCAGGAAAGGGGTGGGGACGAACGAGCGCCCCCCCCCTCCTGAGCCGTACCAGGCCGCGTGCCCTCAACATGGGGGGTGCCCTGGGGAAAGGGGGGCCGTGCGGCCCCCCCCCCCCCCAAAGCACCTTGTCCCCATGTTGATGAGGACAAGGGCCTCTTCCCGACAACCCTGGCCGTTGGTTGTCGGGGTCTGCGGGCGGGGGCTTATCGGAATCTGGGAGCCCCCTTTAATAAGGGGGCCCCCAGATCCCGGCCCCCCACCCTATGTGAATGAGTATGGGGTACGATGTACCCCTACCCATTCACCTAAGGTGTAAAATGTAAAGTACAAAAACACACACACTTTTGAAAAAATATTTTATTGCACTGCTCCGGGGGTCTTCTTCCGTCTTGGGGGTCTTCTCGCCGGACTCCCCCGCTCTCTTCTGCTCTTTTACCTAGCTCTTTCACGAGCAGGGGGAGTCCGGCTACCTTCTTCGTCGTCGCCGCCGTCGTCTGGGGGTCTCGATCCGCCTTCGGGGGTCTTCCGGGGGTCTCTTCTGTTCTTGCGGCGGTCGTCGTCTTCCGCGCCGCCGGCGCCTTCTTCTTCTTCTTCTTCTTCTTGTCCTTCTTCTTGTTCTTCTTCTTCCGATGTTGACCCGATGCTCTCTCTGCCCGGAATGCCTGTGCCGCTCTGCGCTGAGACTTATATAGGGGAATGGGGACAGGGTCACATGTTCATGTCACATGGTGACCCCGCCCCCTTGCGATGTCACAGTCCCAGCATCCTCCGGGACTGTGACAACACAAGGGGGCGGGGTCACCATGTGACATGTGCATGTGACCCTGTCCCCATTCCCCTATATAAGTCTCAGCGCAGAGCGGCACAGGCATTCCGGGCAGAGAGAGCATCGGGTCAACATCGGAAGAAGAAGAACAAGAAGAAGGACAAGAAGAAGAAGGACAAGAAGAAGAAGAAGGCGCCGGCGGCGCGGAAGACGACGACCGCCGCAAGAACAGAAGAGACCCCCGGAAGACCCCCGAAGGCGGATCGAGACCCCCAGACGACGGCGGCGACGACGAAGAAGGTAGCCGGACTCCCCCTGCTCGTGAAAGAGCTAGGTAAAAGAGCAGAAGAGAGCGGGGGAGTCCGGCGAGAAGACCCCCAAGACGGAAGAAGACCCCCGGAGCAGTGCAATAAAATATTTTTTCAAAAGTGTGTGTGTTTTTGTACTTTACATTTTACACCTTAGGTGAATGGGTAGGGGTACATCGTACCCCATACTCATTCACATAGGGTGGGGGGCCGGGATCTGGGGGCCCCCTTATTAAAGGGGGCTCCCAGATTCCGATAAGCCCCCGCCCGCAGACCCCGACAACCAACGGCCAGGGTTGTCGGGAAGAGGCCCTTGTCCTCATCAACATGGGGACAAGGTGCTTTGGGGTGGGGGGGCCGCACGGCCCCCCTTTCCCCAGGGCACCCCCCATGTTGAGGGCACGCGGCCTGGTACGGCTCAGGAGGGGGGGGGGCGCTCGTTCGTCCCCACCCCTTTCCTGGCCTGCCAGGCTGCGTGCTCGGATGAGGGTCTGACTTGGATTTGGGGGGAACCCCCACGCCGTTTTTTTCGGCGTGGGGATTCCCTTTAAATCCATGCCAGCTTGCGGAGCTAGCGCGGCGGCATTTACTGCCTACGCTAGCTACGTAACCTGAAGTTACGTTCGAAATGAACGGACTGCTCCGTGTGTGGGCAAGTCCGTTCATTTTCAAAAGTCCCGCGGACTTTTGGCCGGCGGATTATCCGCTGGAGAAGTCCGTGCGTGTGTGGGCAAGTCCACACCCTCGGAAAGTCCAGCGGACCTAGCTGGAAAGTCCCGCGGGATTGTCCGCTGGACTAGGTCCGCCGGCAAAAGTCCCTACGTGTGTACGAGGCATTACTCTGAATGGTCTACAGTTATCAGTGGTGTACCCCAAGGTTCAGTGTTGGGACCCTTACTTTTTAATATATATGATATAGGGTCTGGGAATAAAAGTACCCATTCAGTCTTTGCAGATGACACCAAGCTATGTAGTGGAATAGCGTCCTTACAGGATTTCTCCAATTTACAAGCCAACCTCAATGCACTGTTTAATTGGGCAACTATGTGGCAAACGAGGTTTAATGTTGATAAATGTAAAGTTTCGCACTTGGGGGCTAAGTATATGCATGCATTATACATACTAGGGGGTACAACTGGGGGATCAATGGTGGAGCTCTGGGGATTTTGGTAGATCATAAGCTTAATAATAGCATCGAATGCCAAGCTGTGGTTTCCAAAGCGAGCAAAGTCCTTTCTTGTATTAAGAAAGGTATGGACTCCAGAGAGGGATAGGTAATTTTTGCCCCCGTACTAATAAGTAGTAAGACCTCATCTGGAATATGCAGTTCAGTTCAGTTTTGGGCACAAGTTCTCAAAAAGGATATCGGGGAACTAAAAGTGCAGAGAAGGGCAACCAAACTGATAAGAGGCATGGAGGAGCTCAGCTACGAGGAAAGATTAGAGGAACTGAATCTATTCCCTCTGGAGAAGAGGAGATTAGGGTGGGATATGATCAACCTGTACAAATACATAAGTGGTCCATCTAGTGAACTTGGTGTTGAGTTATTCAGAGGACAAGGAGGCACTCTTTACGTCTGCAGGACAAGAGATTTTAGCTCCAAAGGTTTCTTCGCAGTAAGAGCTGTGAAAATGTGGACTAGACTCCCTCAGGAGCTGGTTCTAGTCAGCTCAGTAGCTTTCTTTAAAAAAGGCCTGGATTTGTTCCTAAATGTACATAATATAACCAGGTACTAACATTTATAGGTAAAGTTGATCCAGGTAATATCCAATTTGCCACTCTGGGAACAGGAAATAATTTTTTCCCCTACTGGAGCAAACTTTGCTGGGGTTTTTTTTTTTTTTTTGCCTTCCTCTGGATCAACTTTTTTTATTGGTTTAACTAGATAGACTTGTGTCTTTTTTTTCAACCTGAGTAACTATGTAACCAGATTCTGTGTGCACCAGTTTTCGTAACCCTCACCCAATATCATTGAGCTTTTTAGCAATTACAGACCTGCAATAACAGTGTGTTGGTATTCCAGAATGGATTTACACATACAGATTATTTTTAGTATTGTGCAACATAATGTAACAAAAAATGTGGGGAGGTTTCCACCTTACACAGATGGACTGTAATACTTAACTTAATGAAAGAACTGGAAGTCCATCTATGTGGTATCTTTGTACTTGGGAAACTTTATGGATAATCTTTAGGTGTAATGCAGTTCATTAAATGTACAAGGTGGTATCCAAGTTTCGAGACTAGTTTTGTAACACACCAACAGATTGCAACAGGGCTGCACATACAGTCACAGGGAGCGCTGACCTTCATAAGTCAGTATGCCAAAAGGCCTCAGCCTGTGTACATCAGGAGCCGTGCAACTGGTGCTGTTCTGACCATGTGCATTACCACGTCTGCTATATTACCATGGACAGCAAGTTAGAACAAACGTTTCTCGGCGGAAGCAACATGATTTCACTTCCACACCCACCCTGCTCACCAGATTTGGCTCCTGCAGACTTTACCCTCTTCCTGAAGATGAAGATCCAGCTCAAAGGTTGCCGTTTTGACACCATTGCAGAGGTCCAGCACGAATCGCAGAAGGTGCTTCATCCGCTTCAAAAAGAATACTGTGCAAAGGAAATATTTTGAAGGTGATGGTGTGTAAACATAGGTAAATAAAGTACTTTCTTGTAAACGGAGCTAGTCTCGAAACTTTTTGATACCACCTTTTATCATTAGAAGCCATATGCATTTTCCATTTGTCATTCTGTCCCCCTTTTTTTCCTAATTTAAATCTATGTATGGAAAAAGTATACAGTGCCTTGCGAAAGTATTTGACCCCCTTGAACTTTTCAACCTTTTGCCACATTTCAGGCTTCAAACATAAAGATATAAAATTTTAATTTTTTGTGAAGAATCACCAACAAGTGGGACACAATTGTGAAGTGGAACGAAATCTATTGGATTTTTGAAACTTTTTTAACTAATAAAAAAATGAAAAGTGGGGCGTGCAAAATTATTCGGCCCCCTTGCGTTAATACTTTGTAGAGCCACCTTTTGCTGCGATTATAGCTGCAAGTCGCTTGGGGTATGTCTCTATCAGTTTTGCACATCGAGAGACTGAAATTCTTGCCCATTCTTCCTTGCAAAACAGCTCGAGCTCAGTGAGGTTGGATGGAGAGCATTTGTGAACAGCAGTTTTCAGCTCTTTCCACAGATTCTCGATTGGATTCAGGTCTGGACTTTGACTTGGCCATTCTAACACCTGGATACGTCTATTTGTGAACCATTCCTTTGTAGATTTTGCTGTATGTTTGGGATCATTGTCTTGTTGGAAGATAAATCTCCGTCCCAGTCTCAGGTCTTTTGCAGACTCCAACAGGTTTTCATCCAGAATGGTCCTGTATTTGGCTGCATCCATCTTCCCCTCAATTTTAACCATCTTCCCTGTCCCTGCTGAAGAAAAGCAGGCCCAAACCATGATGCTGCCACCGCCATGTTTGACAGTGGGGATGGTGTGTTGAGCGTGATGAGCTGTGTTGCTTTTACGCCAAACATATCGTTTTGCATTGTGGCCAAAAAGTTCGATTTTGGTTTCATCGGACCAGAGCACCTTCTTCCACATGTTTGGTGTGTCTCCCAGGTGGCTTGTGGCAAACTTTAGACGAGACTTTTTATGGATATCTTTGAGAAATGGCTTTCTTCTTGCCACTCTTCCATAAAGGCCAGATTTGTGCAGTGTACGACTGATTGTTGTCCTATGGACAGACTCTCCCACCTCAGCTGTAGTTCTCTGCAGTTCATCCAGAGTGATCATGGGCCTCTTGGCTGCATCTCTGATCAGTCTTCTCCTTGTCTGAGCTGAAAGTTTAGAGGGACAGCCAGGTCTTGGTAGATTTGCAGTGGTCTGATACTCCTTCCATTTCAAAATGATCGCTTGCACAGTGCTCCTTGGGATGTTTAAAGCTTGGGAAATCTTTTTGTATCCAAATCCGGCTTTAAACTTCTCCACCACAGTGTTACGGACCTGCCTGGTGTGTTCCTTGGTCTTCATGATGCTCTCTGCGCTTTCAACAGAACCCTGAGACTGTCACAGAGCAGGTGCATTTATACAGAGACTTGATTACACACAGGTGGATTCTATTTATCACCATCAGTCATTTAGGACAACATTGGATCATTCAGAGATCCTCGCTGAACTTCTGGAGTGAGTTTGCTGCACTGAAAGTAAAGGGGCCGAATAATTTTGCATGCACCACTTTTCAGTTTTTTATTTGCTAAAAAAGTTTAAAATATCCAATAGATTTCGTTCCACTTCACAATTGTGTCCCACTTGTTGGTGATTCTTCACAAAAAATTAAAATTTTATATCTTTATGTTTGAAGCCTGAAATGTGGCAAAAGGTTGAAAAGTTCAAGGGGGCCGAATACTTTCGCAAGGCACTGTGTGTATCCAATATCCTACCACATTATTCCCCCATTCCTTTAAAAAAAAAGAAAAAAAATGTTAAGAGAGACTTTATTGGCCAAAATGTATTTGGTTCAAAACTTGACAAATTTCCAAAATTTTAAACTCTTATTGAGGGGTGTTGTGGTCCTAAAGTGGTTAAAGAGTATCTAAAATCAAAACCTTTTTTTTTGTGTGTTAGTTTTGGATACAGTGGTAAGGGTTCAATTCCCTGATAAGGTTTTTATTGCCACTGGGGAGATTCACTCCATTTGTCCTGGCGACCATTATCACCTTGACTGAAAGTAAGGGAAAATCCAGAGTTAAAATTTTCACAATAACAGAATAGAGGATAGAATAGAGGACACAAATCTTTTGATGAGTAGATTTATTCCATAGGGCATTTCCCTCACTGTAAAGGTATATATGAAATAATCTATAATTCTGACACATTTTTTCAAGGATAGTGTTTGACAGCTGGTTGCTAGACTAAACTAGAATTGTATACAAGCCTTCACTATATTTTAGGATGAAAGGTGAATATTTTTATGTATTGCACATACTGAACCTATAATTGTTTTTTTTCTGCTTTTTAGAGTCACTGTTGTTACAAAATACTCCATTTACTGGGTGAAAATTCCAGGACCAATTGTTTCTCAAACTACTCCTCCACCTGTCATACAGATTTCAACTACTACTGCATTACCAATACCAACCAAGTCGGCTCTAAAACAGCGGGTACAATGTGATTTCTTGTATAACTGATTAACTGGCTCAAGCTGCATTTGAATTATATTTATAAGTAGTAGTCTTGTACCACATTAGCAATCAATTTAAAGTGTTTGTACAGGTAAAAGGTTTTTACCTTAATGCATTCTCTGCATCTCAAAGACACAATGAGCTGACAGGCAGGGAGGGAGGGGTGAGGGAGAGAGATGAGAGCTGCAGATGACAGAGGCACATAAACTGACCAGGGTAATCAGAGCTCAGCAGCCATAATTATCGTGCCAGGTTTTTTACAGCTTAGAAAGGGTCAGGTTAGACAGCACAAACACTGTGCTGTTTAACCTGCTATAAGGGAACAGGAGCTCCCTTTTTTTTATTTTATTTTTTTTGGGTTACAAACACCAAGTTAAACATTTATAAAAGACTACCAGCCCTCCCTTTTAAACACTTATGTGAGCCCAATCTCGATCCAGTGCTGTGCTCGTCTGCAGAAGCTCTTCTCCCCTCTCTTCTCTTCTCACAGGAGAGCAGGAGTGGGATCCATTGGCTCCTGTTGCTGTCAGTTAAAGCCTGTGAGGAGGGAAGTGGGACTGGGCGGGGCTATGTGTGCGTGTCTATTCTATAGAAACCCAAAGCTCGGGTTGGGATTGAGCCTGCAAGAGTGCCCCATGGCAAGTGGCTTTCTATAGGGCCACTTGGAGAAGAGAAGAAGCCAAGATCGCTGGCAGGAGACCCCAGAGGAAGAGGTTCAGGCTGCTCTGTGCAAAACAATTGCACAGAACATGTAGGTATACCACGTTTTATTTAAAAAAAAAAAAAGCCTATAAATCACTTTAATGTGGAACGTTTTTTGTTTTTTTAAGTGATAACTTGATCTGAAAGCCTGTATCTTTATTTGCTTAAGTTGACCAATAAAGGCTATCAAAACTTCAAACTTTTTGTGATCTGATCTGCTTGCTTGTGTCAGGTCATTGACTTGAATTGAATTAATTAAAGGCAGAGGATGCGAATGACAGCCAGGCAACTGTCCTTTTCAAAAGAAGTGTGGGTGGCCTATAGTTTTTTCTCATGATAGATTTGCCCATATTCTATTAAAAGGAATGTATATTGGCATTCTATATGTTTATTATGGCCAGTACTAGAAAGGGCTAGGTCTGAACAGAAGCTACCGTATTTATCGGCGTATAACACGCACCCCAAGTTTAGGAGGAAATTTAAAGAAAAAAAACTTTTTAAAGGAAAAAAAAAACTTACATTTAAATGTCAGTGTCATTTGCAGCCTTGCAGCCTTCTCAGTGTCATTTGCAGCCTTGCCCAGGCTGCAATTAAACTGCAGTGACATGTCAGTGTCACTGCAGTCTTGCAGCGTCCATCTGAGAAAGGCCGACGGCGGCTATCCAAAGCCGCTGAGAAGGGCCAAAGGCGGCTGAAACCTGCCCGGAGCCTCACAACGGCGGTGGATCGGCGTATAACACGCACCCCTGATTTTCCCCTGATTTTAAGGGGAAAAAAGTGCGTGTTATACGCCGATAAATATGGTATATTGTCAGCACTGTAATAATAATAAAGGCTGCTTCTTCTGTGCTCTCTCTGTATTAAATATTTTGGGAATCATTTGTCATGTATTAAATGTGTAAAAAAAAAAAAAAAATAAAAAAACTGTTTCAAAACATACATTTTAAAATAAAATTGACCCAAACCTGTTAGTTTTAACTGCCCGTTGTTCAATCTTAGAAGAAAACTGAGTGGTTTGAGGTTTTCAAAACCTTAAACTTCCTGTATCCTGTAATATTTGAATTAAAAGTTGCATATATTCGTTCTAACAGCATATTTAATATCATGTCATTTAAAATGATTGTCTGACTAAAGTGATGTAATTCATATTTTTAGTTCAGCGCATCTGGATGTGGCCGCAGTAAATTCTGTGTAAGGAATCCAACTTCTTGTGACCCTGAGCGGGATGTCGAGTGCTTTTTCTTGTCCTTCCAGAAGAAAGCCAACTCCATGCAGATTGAATTGAGCGGACCAGGGAAAGGTTATGTGTCGTTTGCCTTGTCACATGATCAGTGGATGGTTAGTACTAAGCCTATAAGCAGGTTCATTCACCAGTAACCTTGCACAGATTGTAGCCCCTTCATACTAAGTAATTTTCAGCTTGTGTTCAACTGTTTTCTCTGTTTGCAGAGCTGGCAACACAAAGGGAGGTCCAAAACTTTGCTTAGGTTCCAGCTTCTTCAGTTTCACTCTTGATTTTCACTTTTATGTTTTCAATAATGTTGAGTTGTTGATTGTTGACCTTGGGCATCACCAAAATGCTTTTTTGTGGAACATTTTGATGTCTGAGATGGAACCTCATAACCAGGCAATTTGAGCATTTTTTTTGGCCACCTGCACTACCTTAAAAGTTTGCCAATTGGTGTGCCAATTTATGTCTATTAAGAAAGCTGCTCATTCAGTTCCTGATGGGGACAAAGTACGTGTGGGAAAGGATGGACTTCCCCCTTTGGTGGACCTGCCCCATTTCCCTGTGCATTTCTTCTACCAGTGCTTGCCCCTGGCAAGTGCTGAGAGCTGGGGACAGGCGCTTGCTATCAAAGCAGCTGTCTCCTTGCTAGCTACAGTGTCGGGCGGCTATGCGCCAGGATGAGGCACCCTGCCTGACATTGCAGCTACAGTCACAATGCACCTAGGGTACTACATGTACTTTGTCCCATCAAGAACTGAATAATGTAATCAAGGTGATGATTCTTAGCATGAATGACGGAATCTGTTTATTTTTTTTAGCAATAGTCAGAAGCTTGGTAGTTTTCTGTAAAAAAAAAAATGTTTTAGAGGGGAGGATAAATGAGGGCTAACTGTATACGCTGCAAAAGTCCAAATTGTAATATGTTTTGGTTGTAAAATGAGCGAGAGGAGACCCAATCATAAGAACAAGACCATTTCCACAAGAGTTTGAAAAATGGATTAGCACCTGAAAAACTGGCGCTTGATGGAGTTTTGGGCAAATGGAAAAACCTTCTCTTCTGGTATTATAATAAAAAATTGGATTTGTGACCTTTTTAATAGATTTGAAGTGACCACAGATGGCTTTCTCAGATTACCTGTTGACCTAGACTTTCACACTGTGAGTAGTCCCCTTAGGCTGCTTTCACACTGATCAGGTTTTCTGTCCCTTTTTGGATTAAAAAAAGCAGAAGAAAAATGCATGACCATTAAATCATATGGAACTCTTCACACTGGTCAGTTGTGGGTTTGTTCCTTTTTCGATGTCCTGCAAGCTGCATTTATGGTGCAAGTTTGGTGCTGTTTGGTACGTTTTCACAGATGCAAAACGCATATGCGTTTTTGCAGCATTGCTGTGTGAAAGCAGCCTAACAGAAATTTTACCCTGGCTATTCACCCTAAATAGCTAGTCAGGTTTAGGTTAAACTCAGACAATTCAGACAATAAACAGTCCTTATTTAAATTTATGCCTGTGGTGGTTTCCTCCGGGTACTCCAGTTTTCTCCGACACTCCAAAGACATGCTGGTAGGTTAATTGGCTGCTGGATAAATTGGCCCTAGTATGCGTATGTATGAATGTGAGTTGGGTACTTTAGATTGTAAGCTCCTTGAGAGCAGGGACTGATGTGAATGTGCAATATACAGTACTGTATATGTAAAGCGATGCGTAATCTGACGGCGCTATAGAAGTACCTATAATAATAAAATAAAAATATTATGTTCTGTTAAACAGATTTCCCTATAACTGTAATCTCTTGCTTTGTGGTGTTGATATTTGTAAATCTAAGTCTTGTCCGGGCAGATTTTTCCCAAATTGGTGTCTTGGGAAAGAAAAATTAAGGTCCACAACTAAGCTATTTTTAGGCTGCACATGGTCTACTTTTAACCACTTCAGCCCCGGACCAATTGGCAGCCAAAGGACCAGGCCCCTTTTTGCGATTCGGCACTGCGTCGCTTTAACTGACAATTGCGCAGTCGTGCGACGTGGTTCCAAAACAAAATTGGCGTCCTTTTTTTCCCACAAATAGAGCTTTCTTTTGGTGGTATTTGATCGCCCCTGCGGTTTTTATTTTTTGCGCTATAAACAAAAATAGAGCGTCAATTTTGAAAAAAATGCAATATTTTTTGCTTTTTGCTATAAGAAATATCCCCAAAAAAATATATAAAAAAATGTTTTTTTTTTTTCCTCAGTTTAGGCCGATACGTATTCTTCTACATATTTTTGGTAAAAAAAATTGCAATTAGCGATTTATTGATTGGTTTGCGCAAAAGTTATAGCGTTTACAATATAGGGGATAGTTTTTATAGCATTTTTATTAATATTTTTTTTTTTTTACTAGTAATGGCGGCGATCAGCGATTTTTATTGTGACTGCGACATTATGACGGACACATCGGACATTTTTGACACATTTTTGGGACCATTGTCATTTATACAGCAATCAATGCTATTTAAATGCATTGATTCCTGTATAAATGACAGTTGTAGTGAAAGAGTTAACCACTAGGGGGAGGGGAGGGGTTATGGGCTCTGACGTGTGTGTTTTTTTACATTAGGGGGCGGGGCTGACGTCTGACGTCATTGATTGGCTTTTCCGATGACCGGGAACAGCCAATCAATGACAGGCAGAGTAGGAAGCACACAAACCTCTCCCGTTCTTCAGCTCCATAACCCGATCGCGGGACACGAGCGGCGATCGGGTCCGCTGGTCCCGCGGCCGGGGTCACGGAGCTCCCGACCGGGTCGCGAGCGCAACCCACGGGCAGGCATTTAAAGGGCCACGTACAGGTACGTGGTTTTGCCTGCCTGTGCCATTCTGCTGACGTATATATGCAGTGGGCGGTCGGGAAGTGGTTAAGGCACACAATTATTTATCCCATCAATTACGCTAAACATCAGGAAATCTCCTTCTGCAGCTTTCCTATGTAATGAAGTAGTTGAAAACATGGATTCATTTATATTGGTGGCAAAACTCATCAAATGCTGCTTTCCCTATTCACAAGCACAGTAGGTTGGTATTTCAGGGATGTAGCTGGTTGGAAAATGTCCTCTAATAAAGCAGAAATTGAATATAGAGAGTCTAACACAATGAGGAACCAATACTGCCTGTGTGGCAGTAATGGAGGGCGAGGGGGGGGGGGGGGGGGGGGTTTGCCTTGTATACGCTGGTAGTGGTTATGTGCAAGTTACAGGAAGATCAATAGTCCACACTAGGTGTTTGGGTTGCCCTATAATCTTATGTTTTTTGCTTTTGCAGGGTGATGATGACTACTACTTGTGTGTGATAGATGGCCAAACAGTTGATGTAAACCCGGCATACACTACAGGACGGATGCACCCAGAAATGGCATCTCCGGTAATGATGAATTTTCTGTATTTGTTTTTCTGCCCCTCCCCTTTTATTAACGTAAAATATTGTTCACAGCTTGATTTAGTAATGCTAATAACACTAGGAAATATTGTCCTCTTAAGTCCGCCCTCTTTTTTTTAGTCTGTTTATTTAATCCCTTTGTGACAGTTTCATTAGGCTTTTTCATAAAGTTTTTTGTAAAGGGCCACATGCTCAATTTCGGGGGTTACTCCAAAGATATTGGTAAAGGCAGCCAGAGAGATATAGGTAGCATGGCTACCAGGTACTTTATAAGCTGGGTTCCCCAATGTTGTATTAATTTCAGGATTGATGATGTAGACTTCATTTAATCTTTAAAACGAACATAAAGTGTGTATTACTTTTTTATCCAGTTTCAGCAAATACAATTTGGTTGCAGCAGTTTGTGATTTATTGACAAAAAAGGCAGGAAAGAATCCCTTTAGATATATTTCAAAGAGGATAAACCGGTTTAGGGACAAATTGTCTTTATTAGATTTCCACTATTTATTTCATTTATAGAAAAATATTTTTATAAACACCCTCCTCCAACACAAATAGTTAAAATTAAGACAAAGAGTCTTAAAGAGAAAGTAAAGCCTCTTAAAAAAAAAAAAAAGGCACCCTGCAAGGCAAAGGCATAATGAGCTAGTATGTATAGCATACTAGCTCATTATGAATGACTTACCTGAAAACGAAGCCCCCGAAGCGGTCCTCATCCACGATCTTCTGCGTCGCCATCAAACCCGGAGTGACTTCCGGGTCTCGCCGATCCATCGCTGTCATTCGCTGGAGCGGCGATGACGTCACTCCCGAGCATGCGCAGGAAAGCGGCATATCGCCGTGAACCCGGCATGCGTAGTGCGCCTGCGTGACGCTGTCTATGGCGCATGCGACGTAGACAGCGATGCCTTTTCTTTTCTAAATATCTCCTAAACCATGTAGGTTTAGGAGATATTTATTGGACCTACAGGTAAGCCTTAATCTAGGCTTACCTGTAGGTCAAAGTGGTTTGTAAGGGTTTACAACCACTTTAATGAGACACCAGTGTCCACCACATTCAGCTATACACAACTCTCATCCATCCCATACATATGAATCTGCTCACAATGTTCTTTATAGTTCATTCTTTTAACCAGAAAAAAATGTGTGTGTGTGTGTGTGTGTGTGTGTGTGTGTGTGTGTGTGTGTGTTGCACACCTTTTGAAAACCTTTTTGTCTATCAATATATATATTGGCAAGCTGTAACGTTTTCTGGTTTATGATACTTGGTGATATTGGATGTTGTCACGCTACAATTTTGCCACTGAAACAATTTACAATTTACTCGTTGCTGAGGGTAAGTGGGTATGTGTCCATTTCTTTAGGACATCCCAATGAATAGAACCCTTCAATCTCTTTTAGTAAATAAATGAACAATGTCCAGCAGGAGATGAGAGAAGGTGCTAGCTTGTAGCTGAAGAATTGGGAAGGGTTTAAAAGAAGACTGACCTAGAAACATACCCGTGTTTTAAGGAAATTCAATAATGAAAACAGTCTCTGAAAGTAAGACATTTGTATCCATTAAATTGGAAGATCTGAACTGAGCCAAAAACGTGTGTGTGGCCATTTTAAGTACACCTGTATAGTATCCACAAAGTAGTGTGGTGTCCTCTCCATCTCTCCTGGAGTGCGGGCAGTGGCTGTGGCGGCTCCGGTGTGTGCTCCTCCAGCTTCCCTTGCTGTGTGTCTCCTTATCTGCCAACGCGCAATCCATGGTCTGGAGCCTCTGATATGTAGATCAGGGGGGCGGACGCATGTATGGGGGAGGGGACGCCCATGCGCCCTCTATGGATGGGCTGCCACTGCTCAGGTCTTCAGGAAACATAATTCAAGTTCTTGCTACTAAGTGATTTCAGGGGTTTTTCAAAAATCCAGAGGGGGAATTTGTCCCGATTGCAGAAGTCAAAGCCTTGAATGTTTTAATTCGGGTCCACAAAATCTTCATGGAATCAACCAGATCTGTCATTATCTCTCTTCATCAGGAAGACTTTTTGGATTCTGTAGACATCAAAGAAACTTACTTGCATGTACCCATTATTCCAGCACACCAACATTTTTGGAGATTTGATGAAGGGCCTTGACCATACCAGTTCTTGACCCTGCCATTTGGCCTCTCTTCAGAACCTGGGCTGTTACCAAGGTGTTTTCTTCATTGTTAACTCAGTTGCGCCCTTGTGGCATACTTGGATAATCTCTGATAGAACAGCCAGCTGTCCAGATATTAAGGAGGTTCGAGTGGATTCTGAATCTTCTTGATCTGGTCCTGGACACGTTATAAGCCATAGTTTTTCTTCTCCAGTCTTGGATTTAAAGTTTTCTGCCCAACTCTCCAATTTTACTTTGGCAACACAAAACTGGGCTATCCCTGGCTTGGTGGTTTAGGAATTAGGCCCTGAAGTTTGAAAGTTCTAATTTCTGTCATTTTTGACTGTCAGCCTGTCGGACTGGGGGGGGGGGGGGGGTCTTGGGCACCTAGTCGGCACGGGAGTGTCAGTATTTAGCAGCTGGGAGACCAGATACTGTATATGTAGCTACACACAGAAACTGGGACCAGACCATGCATGTATAACTTTAAAGTGAGATTTATTTACAGTGAACAATAACCACACACTAAAAATAATACAGCGCTTAACAAACATGTGTCCATATAAGTGAAAACAAATAAACAATGATATATAATATGTAACAAAAGTCCATGTGAACCGTGAAAATAATAAACAACTAAATAGGTGCTTCACATCCAAAGTGTAAAGTTGCAGGGGATATTTCACATCTAATAGACAAAGATGTAAGGCAGAAAATTGCAGACAAGTTCAGGTGTGACCAAACACCCCCACATGTGTCCCCACTCACCGGATCATGATGACACCCAGCTTTGCAGTCTGGGAGTCAGATTAGACTTGTAACAGTATCCACTGGGAATTGCTGGATGGCAGGAATGGCTGATGAAAATTAGGAAACGAACGATCCTTCCACATTAATTCTCAATCATGAGAAAAACAGGTACCCATAGAATAAAGAGAGGTACCAATAGTGAAGTATGCTAAGAAAAGGGATTTATTACACATACAAGGGCATACTTACAAATGTAAGTTAAAAGTAGGCATTGAAAATGGTATAAAACTGCAGCAAACGCCGATAACCAGAACCTTGTTCACTTGTCTGTCTCCTGTCCCTAATTTCTGTGGAAGTCTATCTCTCATCCACTGCTTCGTTCGGTAAGACATTTTTTTTTTTTTGTCATTCCGGTTTGGATCACAAAAAGGGTACCCCGGCTGATTTTACTATTTCTAGGTAACTGAGACAGGCCATCATTAACCACTTCAGCCCCGGACCAATTGTCAGCTTAAGGACTGCACTACTTTAACTGGTAATTGTGCGGTCATGCAATTTTGTAACGAAACGAAATTTGCGTCCTTTTCTTCCCACAAATAGAGCTTTCTTTTGATGGTATTTGATTGCCTCTGTGATTTTTATTTTTTGCGATATAAACGGAAAAAGAGCGAAAATTTTGAAAAAAAAAGAGATTTTCTACTTTTTGTTATAAGAAAAAATCTAATAAACTCAATTTTAGTCAAACATTTGGGCCAAAATGTATTCAGCCACATGTCTTTAGTAAAAAAAATGCCAATAAGCGTATATTTATTGGTTTGCGCAAAAGTTATAGCGTCTACAAACTAGAGTACATTTTCTGGAATTTACACCGCTTTTAATTTATGACTGCCTATTTCATTTCTTGAGGTGCTAAAATGGCAGAGAAGTACAAAACCCCCCCAAATGACCCCATTTTGGAAAGTAGACACCCCAAGCTATTTGCTGAGAGGCATGTTGAGCCATTGAATATTTTTTTTTTTTTTAGTCCCAAGTGATTGAATAAAGACAAAAATAAAAAATAATTTTTTTTTTTCTTCAAAAAGTTGTCACTAAATGATATATTGCTCACACATGCCATAGTTATATGTGGAATTGCACCCCAAAATACATTTTGCTGCTTCTCCTGAGTATGGGGATACCACATGTGTGGGACTTTTTGGGAGCCTAGCCGCGTACGGGGCCCCGAAACCCAAGCACCGCCTTCAGGATTTCTAAGGGTGCAAATTTTTGATTTCACTCCTCACTACCTATCACAGTTTCGAAGGCCATAAAATGCCAAAATAGCACAAAACCCCCCCAAATGACCCCATTTTGGAAAGTAGACACCCCAAGCTATTTGTTGAGAGGCATGGTGAGTATTTTACAGCTCTCATTTGTTTTTGAAAATGAAGAAAGTAAAGAAAAAAAATTTTTTTTTTTTTCTTTTTTCAATTTTCAAAACTTTGTGACAAAAAGCGACATCTGCAAAATACTCACAATACCTCTCAGCAAATAGCTTGGGGTGTCTACTTTCCAAAATGGGGTCATTTTGGGGGGTTTTATGCCATCTGGGCATTCCATGGCCTCCGAAACTGTGATTGGCAGTGAGACGTGAAATAAAAAAATTACACCCTTAGAAAGCCTGAAGGCGGTGATTGGTTTTTGGGGTTCCGTACGCAGCTAGGCTCCCAAAAAGTCCCACACATGTGGTATCCCCGTACTCAGGAGAAGCAACAGAATGTATTTTGGGGTGTATTTCCACATATGCCCATGACATGTTTGAGCAATATATCATTTAGTGACAACTTTTTGTAAAAAAAATATATATATATTTTTTTTTTTTCATTATTCAATCTCTTGGGACAAAAAAAAAAAATATTTAATGGGCTCAACATTGCTCTCAGCAAATAGCTTGGGGTGTCTACTTTCCAAAATGGGGTCATTTGGGGGGGGTTTGAACTGTCCTGGCATTTTATGCACAACATTTAGAAGCCTATGTCACACGTCACCCACTCTTCTAACCACTTGAAGATAAAGCCCTTTCTGACACTTTTTGTTTACATGAAAACATATTTTTTTTTTGCAAGAAAATTACGTTGAACCCCCAAACACTATATATATTGTTAAAGCAAAGGCCCTACAGATTAAAATGGTGGGTGTTGCATTTTTTTTTTTCCACACAGTATTTGCGCAGCGATTTTTCAAACGCATTTTTTGTGGAAAAAATACACTTTTTTTATTTTAATGCACTAAAACACACTATATTGCTCAAATTTTTGATGAAATAAAAAATATGATCTTAGGCCGAGTACATGGATACCAAACACGACATGCTTTAAAATTGCGCACAAACACGCAGTGGCGACAAACTACATACATTTTTAAAAGCCTTTAAAAGCCTTTACATGATACCACATTAGATTCACGGAGGAGGTCTACTGCTAAAATTACTGCCCTCGATCTGACCTTCGCGGTGATACCTCACATGCATGCTGCAATTGCTGTTTACATATGACGCCAGACCAACGCTTGTGTACGCCTTTGCGCAAGAGAAGGGGGGGCAGGGGTGCTTTTTTTTTTTTTTTTTTAGTTTTTTTTTTATTTATTTAGCTTTTTTATTCTATTTTTAAACTGTTCCTTCCATTTTTTTTCTTTGTTATGATTTTTATTGTTATCTCAGGGAATGTAAATATCCCCTATGATAGCAATAGGCAGTGACAGGTACTCTTTTTTTGAAAAAATTGGGGTCTATTAGACCCTAGATCTTTCCTCTGCCCTCAAAGCATCTGACCACACCAAGATTGGTGTGATAAAATGCTTTCCCAATTTCCCAATGGCGCGGTTTATATCCGGGAGGGGGGACATTCCCTCCTACTGCTTGTAAAAGCAGTCTAGAGGCTAATTACCCGCTAGAATTGCTTTTACATGAAAGCCGATCACTGGCTGAAAAGAATGATACCAAGATGATACCTAAACCTGCAGGCATCATTCTGGTATAACCATTCAAAGTCCAGCAACATACTGGACATATATTGTAATCTTTTTTTTTTTCATGCAGCCTCTTGGCTGAACGAAAAAAAGAGATTGATTGGTGGGTATGCCCACCATTAGAATACCTCCCTTCATCCACCCACTTCTAATGATGGGCATACATGCACCATTTATATATGCCGATGCATGGGGGCATCCTCCCGCAAAAGTTATGCCGTGTACACACGGTCGGAATTTCGACCGTATGTACGTGGCATTAGGAGCCAATCGCTCCTCCGCCCCCCCTGCTGCCCCCATGCTTCGGCACATATGCTCTTTTTTTTTTAACTGTGGTGGTGAAATCACCTCCTACAGCGTTGGAGTCGCGGCTTTATGTATCGTGGGAGCAAACGCTGTTGCTGTCAAGATAAATAAATCCGCGCTGCAACTGAATGGCGCACCTGAAAACAAAAAAATGCTTAACACTAAAACACAGTAAACAAAATTACATACCTGAAAAGCAAGCATGATAAAACATGATAAAACATAATAAAACATTGCAGAATAGAATGGAGTAAAAAAAGAGCAACAATAGAGAGAGAGAGAGAACAATAAAACGACAACTATTTTTGTTTTTTTTATTTTTTTGAGATTCACAGGTAAAAAAGCTCCTGACTGTTAGCGACTGAATCAAAACGCTACCACAAAAAAAATGTTAGCGATCGCAGGGATCAGGCCTGACTCTGCGAACGCTGCAGTTATGTGTGCTTAGTGTTTTGTAAGTGACAGTGATCGATCGATACTGCACTTGGGTGGGCTGGGCTGGGCGGAGGGGGAAAACGCAGGTGCTAGCAGGTATCTGGGCTGATCCCGCTAACAATGCGTTTTTTTGGAACCCTAAACTGCTGGGACGCTAGTATAGATCTGATCAGATCAGATATTGATCTGTTCAGATACTATACCACTAAGGGAGGTGTATGCTTTGCGCGTGGGTGTTTGCGGTACTGGCACTAACCTGGGGCGACGCAGACCTTATTTGACCCTAAAACCTAATTGATATCACCCGCCGGGCGATCAGGGGGTTAAACCGTTATTGGGTAATAAATGGCGGGTGCCCTGACAGTATAAAAAACAAGCTAACTAACCAGCGTCACCCGTAACAGTAATACAAAAAAAAATGGTTACCTAGCGACACTAATGCAGCGATCAGAAAAACGATCGCTTAGTGACACTGGCAAAAGGGGGTGAAAGGGTTAACTAGGGGCAATCAGGGGGTTAAACCTTTATAAGGTAATATATGGGGGTACCTGACGCTATATAAAAACCTGACGGGGAACCTAAATAACGAAATAACTAACTGGCTAACCAGCGTCACCAGTGACATTTTATACGGTGATCACTGGTGAAAGGGTTAACTCTAGGGGCAATCAGGGGTTAAAACCTTTATTTAGGTTGTAATATGGGGGTACCTGACCTATAAACCTATTTATGAACCTATATAAACATGGCGGTTAACCTAAAAAAAAACTGGTTACCTAGCGACACTAATGCAGCGATCAGAAAAAAACGATCGCTTAGTGACACTGGCAAAAGGGGGTGAAAGGGTTAACTAGGGGCAATCAGGGGGTTAAACCTTTATTAGGTAATATATGGGGGTACCTGACGCTATATAAAAACCTGACGGGGAACCTAAATAACGAAATAACTAACTGGCTAACCAGCGTCACCAGTGACAGTTATACGGTGATTACTGGTGAAAGGGTTAACTCTAGGGGCAATCAGGGGGTTAAAACCTTTATTTAGGTTGTAATATGGGGGTACCTGACCTATAAAACTATTTATG
Source organism: Lithobates sylvaticus (assembly GCA_028564925.1). NCBI lineage: Eukaryota > Metazoa > Chordata > Amphibia > Anura > Ranidae > Lithobates > Lithobates sylvaticus. Next base: position 171,736,035 of record CM053032.1, read on the forward strand.
AACCTATATAAAACATGGCGGTTAAAATAAAAAAAAAATGGTTACCTAGCGACACAATGCAGCGATCAGAAAAACGATCGCTTAGTGACACTGGCAAAAGGGGGTGAAGGGGTTAACTAGGGGCAATCAGGGGGTTAAACCTTTATTAGGGGGGGGGTAGGGGGCTACCTAGGACCTAAAACTAACTGCCCTGACAGTTATTACAGTCACACTGACACTAAATGCAGTGATCAGTAAATAAATGATCACTGCAATTAGTGACACTGTGACTGGGGGGGGGGGGGTGATCTGGGGGGTGATCTGGGGGTGACAGGGGGGTGGATTGTGTGCCTATGTGTACTGGTGTCAGTGTACTGTTTGTGCACTAACCTTTACATCTTCTCTGCTCGGCGTTCCGGTCACATAGACCGGCGCACCGAGCGTGACATCACTTCCGCCTTCCTGTCTATACAATAGACAGGAAGGGGAAGCTTTTCATTCGCCAGGAGCGATCGCGAGGGGGTGGCCAGAAACCACTGGCCGTCCCCTCGTCCCGGATTGCTCCTGAAGCGATGCCGACCGTCCCCGCCGGCGGAGGGGGGTCCGATCGGACCCCCCAACCGCCTGAAGAATGGCACGTACAGGTACGTGGTTCTGCCTGTACGTGCCATTCTGCCGACGTATATCTACATGGGGCGGTCGGCAAGTGGTTAAACAGAAAAATG
>CM053032.1:171737194-171752224 GCA_028564925.1 Lithobates sylvaticus
TAAAGTTTCGCACTTGGGGGCTAAGTATATGCATGCATTATACATACTAGGGGGAACAACTGGGGGAATCAATGGTGGAGCTCTGGGGATTTTGGTAGATCATAAGCTTAATAATAGCATGCAATGCCAAGCTGTGGTTTCCAAAGCGAGCAAAGTCCTTTTTTTGTATTAAAAGATGTATGGACTCCAGAGAGGGATGGGTAATTTTTGCCCCCGTACAAATAAGTTCTCAAAAAGGATATCAGGGAACTAAAAGTGCAGAGAAGGGTAACCAAACTGATAAGAGGCATGGAGGAGCTCAGCTATGAGGAAATATTAGAGGAACTGAATCTATTCCCTCTGGAGAGGAGGAGATTAAGGTGGGATATGATCAACCTGTACAAATACATAAGTGGTCCATCTAGTGAACTTGGTGTTGAGTTATTCACTTTAAGGTCATCAGAGGACAAGGAGGCACTCTTTACATCTGAAGGACAAGAGATTTTAGCTCCAAAGATTTCTTCGCAGTAAGAGCTGTGAAAATGTGGAATAGACTCCCTCAGGAGCTGGTTCTGGTCAGCTCAGTAGCTTTCTTTAAAAAAGGCCTGGATTTGTTCCTAAATGTACATAATATAACCGGATACTAACATTTATAGGTAAAGTTGATCCAGGTAATATCCAATTTGCCTCTCTGGGAACAGGAAATCATTTTTTCCCTACTGGAGCAAACTTTGCTGGGGTTTTTTTTTTTTTTTGCCTTCCTCTGGATCAACTGTGGGTATAGGATTGTGTATATGGGATTGTATAATTTTTATGTATTTTCGATCCCCCCCCCCCTTTTTTATTGGTTGAACTAGATAGACTTGTGTCTTTTTTTTTTCAACCTGAGTAACTATGTAACCAGATTCTGTGTGCAACAGTTTTCGTAACCCTCACCCAATATCATTGAGCTTTTTAGCAATTACAGACCTTCAATAACAGTGTGTTGGTATTCCAGAATGGATTTACACATACAGATTATTTTTAGTATTGTGCAACATAATGTAACAAAAAATGTGGGGAGGTTTCCAGCTTACTAAGATGGACTGTAATACTTAATTTAATGAAAGAACTGGAAAGTCCATCTATGTGGTATCTTTGTACTTGGAAAACTTTATGAATAATCTTTAGGTGTAATGCAATTCATTAAATGTACAAGGTGGTATCCAAGTTTTGAGACTAGTTTTGTAACACACCAACAGATTGCAACAGGGCTGCACATACAGTCACAGGGAGCGCCGACCTTCATAAGTCAGTATGCCAAAAGGCCTCAGGCTGTGTACATCAGGAGCTGTGCAACTGGTGCTGTTCTGACCATGTGCGTTATCACGTCTGCTATTTTATCATGGACAGCAAGTTAGAACAAACGTTTCTCGCCGGAAGCACAATGATTTCACTTCTACACCCACCCTGCTCACCAGATTTGGCTCCTGCAGACTTTACCCTCTTCCTGAAGATGAAGATCCAGCTCAAAGGTTGCCGTTTTTTGACACCATTGCAGAGGTCCAGCACGAATCGCAGAAGGTGCTTCATCCGCTTCAAAAAGAGTACTTTGTATTGCTGTGCAAAAGGGAATATTTTGAAGGTGATGGTGTGTAAACATAGGTAAATAAAGGACTTTTTTGTAAACGGAGCTAGTCTCGAAACTTTTTGATACCACCTTGTATCATTAGAAGCCATATGTATTTTCCATTTGTCATTCTGTCCCCCTTTTTTCCTAATTTAAATCTATGTATGGAAAAAGTATATGTATCCAATATCCTACCACATTATTCCCCCATTCCTTTAAAAAAAAAAGAAAAAAAAAAGTTTAGAGAGACTTTATTGGCCAAAATGTATTTGGTTCAAAACTTGACAAATTTCCAAAATCTGAAAATGTTAAACTCTTATTGGGGGGTGTTGTGGTCCTAAAGTGGTTAAAGAGTATCTAAAATCAAACCCTTTTTTTAATTTTTTTTTGTGTTAGTTTTAGATACAGTGGTAAGGGTTCAATTCCCTGGTAAGGTTTTTATTGCCACTGGGGAGATTCACTCCATTTGTCCTGGCGACCATTATCACCTTGACTGAAAGTAAGGGAAAAATAGAGGATAGAATAGAGGACAAAAATCTTTTGATGAGTAGATTTATTCCATAGGGCATTTCCCTCACTTTAAAGGTATATATGAAATAATCTATAATTCTGACACATTTTTTCAAGGACAGTGTTTGACAGCTGGTTGCTAGACTAAAATAGAATTGTATACAAGCCTTCACTATATTTTAGGATGAAAGGTGAATATTTTTATGTATTGCACATACTGAACCTATAATTGTTTTTTTTCTGCTTTTTAGAGTCACTGTTGTTACAAAATACTCCATTTACTGGGTAAAAATTCCAGGACCAATTGTTTCTCAAACTACTCCTCCACCTGTCATACAGATTTCAACTACTACTGCATTACCAATACCAACCAAGTCGGCTCTAAAACAGCGGGTACAATGTGATGTCTTGTATAACTGATTAACTGGCTCAAGCTGCATTTGAATTATGTTTATAAGTAGTAGTCTTGTACCACATTAGCAATCAATTTAAAGTGGTTGTACAGGTAAAAGGTTTTTACCTTAATGCATTCTCTGAATTAACCTTAGAAAACCCCTTTCACTGGCAGCCCCTCTCCTTTATCTAGCGATAACGCGATGTATAGGTGTTTATTGAAATCGATGCCTCTAAATACCTTTTTCCACATATCTTCTGGCCGGTCACGTGCCTCCTGGCCACTCTACAGCTCCGATCCAGGACTACAGCGGGAGGAGCCAAGATCTCCCTCTAACGTCTGCCGGTAGGTCACGTGGCCGCTCAGCCCCTCTCACTGTAGCCCTGGATTGGAGTAGGAGTCACGTGACCTGCCTGAGCATATCTGAACAAGGTATTTAGAGGCATCAATTTCAATAAACACTTAAACTGTGAGTTGTCGCTGGATAAAGGAGTGGGGCAGGCGGTGATATTTTTTAAAGTTGTATGTACTACTAATAGCAGCAGGAGGGGGGGGGGAGTCATCTCACAAAGACACAATGAGCTGACAGGCAGGCAGGGAGGGAAGGGTGAGGGAAAGAGATGAGGGCTGCGGATGACAAAGGCACGTAAACTGACCAGGATAATCAGGGCTCAGCAGCCATAATTTTTGTGCCAGGTTTTTTACAGCTTAGAAAGGGTCAGGTTAGACAGCACAAACACTGTGCTGTTTAACCTGCTCTAAGGGAACAGGAGCTCCCTTTTTTTCTTAATTTTTTTTTTGGGTTACAAACACTTTAAGTTAAACATTTTTAAAAGACTACCAGCCCTCCCTTTAAACACTTATGTGAGCCCAATCTCGATCCAGTGCTGTGCTCGTCTGCAGAAGCTCTTCTCCCCTCTCCTCTCTTCTCACAGGAGAGCAGCAGTGGGATCCATTGGCTCCTGTTGCTGTCAGTTAAAGCCTGTGAGGAGGGGGCGGGGGCTGGGGGGGTGGATGGGTGGGGGGGGCGGGGCTATGTGGGGGGTTGCGTGTCTATTCTATAGAAACCCAAAGCTCGGCTTGGGATTGAGCCTGCAGGAGTGCCCCATGGCAAGTGGCTTTCTATAGGGCAACTTGGAGAAGAGAAGGAGCCAAGATCGCCCGCAGGGGACCCCAGAGGAGGAGATTCAGGCTGCTCTGTGCAAAACAATTGCACAGAACATGTAGGTATACCACGTTTTATTTAAAAAAATAAAAAAGCCTTTAAATCACTTTAATGTGGAAAGTTTTTTGTTTTTTTAAGTGCTAACTTGTTCTGATAGCCTGTATCTTTAGTTGCTTAAGTTGACCAATAAAGGGTATCAAAACTTCAAACTTTTTGTGATCTGCTTGCTTGTGTCAGGTCATTGACTTGGAATTTATTAAAGGCAGAGGGCCCGAATGACAGCCAGGCAACTGTCCTTTTCAAAAGAAGTGTGGGTGGCCTATAATTTTCTCTCATGATAGATTTGCCCATATTCTATTAAAAGGAATGTATATTGGCATTCTTTATAGGAATGGCTAGGTCTGAACAGAAGCTATATTGTCAGTGCTGTAATAATAATAAAAGCCTGCTTCTTCTGCGCTCTCTCTGTATTAAATATTTATATTTTTATATATAAAATTGACCCAAACCTGTTAGTTTTAACTGCTCGTTGTTCAATCTTAGAAGAAAATTGAGTGGTTTGAGGTTTTCAAAACCTTAAACTTCCTGTAATATTTGAATTAAAAGTTGCATATATTCGTTCTAACAGCATATTTTATATCATGTCATTTAAAATGATTGTCTGACTAAAGTGATGTGATTCATATTTTTAGTTCAGCGCATCTGGATGTGGCCGCAGTAAATTCTGCGTAAGGAATCCAACTTCTTGTGACCCTGAGCGGGATGTCGAGTGCTTTTTCTTGTCCTTCCAGAAGAAAGCGAACTCCATGCAGATTGAATTGAGCGGACCAGGGAAAGGTTATGTGTCGTTTGCCTTGTCACATGATCAGTGGATGGTTAGTACTAAGCCTATAAGCAGGTTCATTCACCAGTAACCTGGCACAGATTGTAGCCCCTTCATACTAAGTAATTTACAGCTTGTGTTCATCTGTTTGCTGTGTCTGTAGAGCTGGCAACACAAAGGGAGGTCCAAAACTTTGCTTAGGTTCCAGCTTCTTCAGTTTCACTCTTGATTTTCACTTTTATGTTTTCAATGTTTTGAGTTGTTGATTGTTGACCTTGGGCATCACCAAAATGCTTTTTTGTGGAACATTTTGATGTCTGAGATGGAACCTCCATAACTAGGCAATTTGAGCAATTTTTTTTGGCCACCTGCACTACCTTAAAAGTTTGCCAATTGGTGTGCCAATTTATTCAAGTCTATTAGGAAAGCTGCTTTTGTGCATTTTTCAAAACGTCATTCAGTTCCTGATGGGGACAAAGTACGTGTGGGAGAAGATGGGCTTCCCCCTTTGGTGGACCTGCCCCATTTCCCTCTGCATTTCTTATACCAGTGCTTGCCCCTGGCAAGTGCTGAGAGCTGGGGACAGGCGCTTGCTATCAAATCAGCTGTCTCCTTGCTAGCTGCAGTGTCGGGCGGCTATGCGCCAGGATGGGGCACCCTGTCTGACATTGCAGCTACAGTCATAATGCACCTAGGGTACTACATGTACTATGTCCCATCAAGAACTGAATAATGTAATCAAGGTGATGATTCTTAGCATGAATGAAGGAATCTGCTTTTTTAGCAATAGTCAGAAAAATAGTCTGGAAAAAAAAATGTTTGAGAGGGGAGGATAAATGAGGGCTGCAATAGTCCAAATTGTAATATGTTTTGGTTGTAAAATGAGCGAGAGGAGACCCAATCATAAGAACAAGACCATTTCCACAAGAGTTTTGAAAAATGGATTAGCAGCTAAAAAACTGGCGCTTGATGGAGTTTTGGGCAAATGGAAAAACCTTCTCTTCTGGTATTCTAATACAAAATTGGATTTGTGACCTTTTTAATAGATTTTAAGTTACCACAGATGGCTTTCTCAGATTACCTGTTGACCTACACTTTCACACTGTGAGTAGTCCCCTTAGGCTGCTTTCACACTGATCAGCTTTTCTGTCCTTTTTTGCATTAAAAAAAGCAGAAGAAAAATGCATGACCATTAAATCATATGGAACTCTTCACACTGGTCAGTTGTGGGTTTGTTCCTTTTTCGAAGTCCTGCAAGCTGCATGTTTGGTGCTGTTTGGTACGTTTTCACAGATGCAAAACGCATATGCGTTTTTGCAGCAGTGCTGTGTGAAATTTTACCCTGGCTATTTACCCTAAATAGCTAGTCAGGTTTAGGGTAAACTCAGACAATTCAGACAATAAACAGTCCTTATTTAAATTCATGCCTGTGGTGGTTTCCTCCGGGTACTCCAGTTTTCTCTGACACTCCAAAGACATGCTGGTAGGTTAATTGGCTCCTGGATAAATTGGCCCTAGTATGTGTGCGTATGTATGTATGTATGTATGTATGTATGTATGAATGTGAGTTGGGAACCTTAGATTGTAAGCTCCTTGAGAGCAGGGACTGATGTGAATGTGCAATATACTGTATATGTAAAGCGCTGCGTAAATTGACGGCGCTATAGAAGTACCTATAATAAATAAAAATATTATGTTCTGTTAAACAGATATTCCCTATAACTGTAATCTCTTGCTTTGTGGTGTTGATATTTGTAAATCTAAGTCTTGTCCGGGCAGATATTTTACCAAATTGGTGTCTTGGGAAAGGAAAGTTAAGGTCCACAACTGAGATATTTTTAGGCTGCACTTGGTCTACTTTTAAGGGACACAATTTTTTATCCCATCAATTACGCTAAACATCAGGAAATCTCCTTCTGCAGCTTTCCTATGTAATGAAGTAGCTGAAAACATGGATTATTTTATATTGGTGGCAAAACTCATCAAATGCTGCTTTCCCTATTGACAACCACAGTAGGTTGGTATTTCAGGGATGTAGCTGGTTGGAAAATTTCCTCTAATAAAGCAGAAATTAATATAGAGAGTCTAACACAATGAGAAACCAATACTGCCTGTGTGGCAGTAATTGAGAGGGGGGGGGGGGGGGGGGGGTTGCCTTGTATACGCTGGTAGTGGTTATGTGCAAATTACAGGAAAACCAGTAGTCCACACTAGGTGTTTGGGTTGCCCTATAATCTTATGTTTTTTGCTTTTGCAGGGTGATGATGACTACTACTTGTGTGTGATAGATGGCCAAACAGTTGATGTAAACCCGGCATACACTACAGGACGGATGCACCCAGAAATGGCATCTCCGGTAATGATGAATTTTCTGTATTTGTTTTTCTGCCCCTCCCCTTTTTATTAATGTAAAATATTGTTCACAGCTTGATTAAGTAATGCTAATAACACTAGGAAATATTGTCCTCTTAAGTCCGCCCTCTTTTTTTAGTCTGTTTATTTAATCCCTTTCTGCCAGTTTCATTAGGCTTTTTCATAAAGTTTTGGAAAGGGCCACATGCTCAATTTCGGGGGTTACTCCAAAGATATTGGTAAAGGCAGCCAGAGAGATATAGGTAGCATGGCTACCAGGTACTTTATAAGCTGGGTTCCCCAATGTTGTATTAATTGCAGGATTGATGATTTAGACATTTAATCTTTAAAACGAACATAAAGTGTGTATTATTATTATTATTATTATTATTATGTATTATTTATTTTTTTTTTTTTTTTATTGAGTTTCAGCAAATACAAGGTGGTTGAAACAGTTTGTGATTTATTGTTTGTTGATTTTGGGTGATGTGAGAAGAGCTATGCACACGCTTAATTCTATACACTGATTATTAGCACTGATTTATTATGCTTACGGTATATGAAGTTTTTAAAGAATAGCATACTGTGCTGCACACTTTTGAAAACCTTTTTGTCTATCAATATACATTGGCAAGCTGTAACGTTTTCTGGTTTATGATACTTGGTGATATTGGATGTTGTCACACTACGATTTTGCCTCTGAAACAATTGACTTGACTCTTTGCTTTGAGGGTAAGTGGGTATGTGTTCCTTTTTTTTCGGACATCCCACTGAATAGAACCCTTCAATCTCTTTTAGTAAATAAATGAACAGCAGGAGATGAGAGAAGGTGCTAGCTTGTAGCTGAAGAATTGGGAAGGGTTTAAAAGAAGACTGACCTAGAAACTACCTGTGTTTGAGGGATATTCAATAATGAAAACAGTCTCTGAGAGTAAGGCATTTGTATCCATTAAATTGGAAGATCTGAACTGAGCCAAAAACGTGTGTCTGGCCATTTTAAGTACACCTGTATAGTATCCGTAAAGTAGTGTGGTGTCCTCTCCATCTCTCCTGGAGTGCGGGCAGTGGCCGTGGTGGCTCTGGTGTCCGCTCCTCCAGCTTCCCTTGCCACGTCTCTCCTTATCTGCCAAAGCGCAATCCATGGTCTGGAGCCACTGATGTGTAGATCAGGGGGCGGACGCATGTATGGGGGAGGTGACGCCCATGCGCCCTCTATGGATGGGCTGCCACTGCTCAGGTCTTCAGGAAACATTTTTCCGTCTTGGGGGGGGGGGGGTCTTCTCGCCGGACTCCTCCTCTCTCTTCTCTCTATCCTCGTTTCTATATCCTCTGTGGTTGTCTGAACTGACATCCTTATCTTGCAGTGAACCCTTTTTGGTGGTAGATATAGAAAAGGTGCTGTCAATGTCCATGACTTCCTTCTTGCCAAACATAGTCCCTGCCTTTCACTATAACCAGAATATTGTTTACTTGTCTGTCTCCTGTCCCTAATTTCTGTGGATATAGTTTTGGCTGTGCAAGTCTATCTCTCATCCACTGCTTCGTTCAGTAAGAAATTTTATTTTTTGTCATTCCGGTTTGGATCACAAAAAGGGTGCCCCGGCTTCTTATTTTTACCATCTCTAGGTGACTGAGACAGGCCATCATTAAAGTTTATGGACTTAAGGATTGGATATCCCCCTTTCCGTTTCAGGCTTACTCTACTAGATCTGTGAGCGCCTCTTGGGCTTTTTAGCATTAGGCAATGATTTCCCAGATTTGTAAGGCCACCACCTTGTCTTCTGGTTACACAAGTTCTACAAAGTGGACATTCCTGTCTTTTTTATTTAATGTCCTTCAAGTAGCCGTTTGAGCTACAGGCTTCAGTTTCTGTTGTTCATGTTAGAACTGTTAGCATTGTTTGTTGCCAACCTCTAAGCTGGGCTGCTTTTGAAAGACCTGAAGACTTTTGTACTTTTTTATTTTTTTCCTTGAAGTTTGAGGGTCACAGGTTCCACACTTTTGTTTATGATCATGCTTTCGGTACTGTTTTGCTACAAAACTGAGGTCTTCTGGTAGTGGGATGGATTATACCCTGGGCTGGCCTACAGTTTATTTTTGCTTCCCAATCCTCCTGTAGACGGTAGTAGAACTAGTAGTAGAACTAGTAGAAGGTTTAAGACTTCCTGTTTCTCTCAATGGACTCCAAGATAAGTATGTAATGCGGAGTACGACAATCCTATTATCTGCATGTATATAAAGATTTCCGGCTCTGTTCAAACCTTTTGGACTCCTTCATACATGCACTTGTGTTTTATATATATATATATATGTATATTTATATATATCATTATATATATATATATATATATGGTCTACAACTGCTTGCTGCGTGTAGTGTACTTACCTTTGCTGTAGATGCATTTATTTCCAAGCACTTTTTTAGCCTAAAATCTTCTTCAAAAGATGCAAAAATTTGAAGTAAAAAAAAATCAAATCAAACAAACCTTCAAATTACCTTTATAGTATCAGCACTTTAAGGTGAGTATTATCAAGCCAGCAGAGAACCCTTCATATACAGCGTTTCAGTTGATTCTTCCCATAAATGTCAGGACCATGTAAGGGCTTGTTCACACTTGACAACATTTCTAACACTTAACAAACGCTCCTTTAGCGTTAGTATTGGTGTTAGACTTCCGTTAATGAGCTTTAGCATGGATGTTAGACTGGCAGTTTACAAGCGTTATTGATGAGTTAAAAATGCTCTCCGAACACCCTATGGGCAGTTTTGAAGCATTTGAGTGTTAAGGCATGTTAAAACTGCTCCACAAATACCTATTCCATTACAGTTAATAAATTAATCTTAACCCCCCCCTCCCCCCGCAACCGCACCGAAACTGCCTCCCAGAACGTTTGCCATAGACTTGAATGGGAGGCGTTGAAAGGGCTTCAAACGCCTTCTGACTCAACATAAGGCTTCAATTTTGAAGCGACGCAACGTTAACGCTTCATGTTTTGTACAGTAAGTGTGTTGTATATTTGCATAAGTTTGAGGGGTGTTTTTAACGCCTGCTTTAAATGCCAGTGTGAAGTTAGCCTAATGCCACGTACACACGATCAGACTTTGTCTGGACTATCCAGCGGACCTAGTCCGGCGGACAATCCGCCGGTCTTTCCAGCGGTAGTCCATCGGACTTCCGAAGGTGCGGACTTGCCCACACACGCCCGGACTTTTCCGGCGGAGGTCAGCCAGACTTTTACACGGAGTAAAGTCCGTTCATTTAGAACGTGACTCCAGGTAGCCGGGACTAGCGAAGGAAGTCAATGGCGCCGCCTCGATCGGCGAGATTGACACCTCGCTACCCCAGTCGCCTGGTATAGATTTAAAGGGCAATCCCTACATCGAAAAAACGGCGTGGGGGTCCTCCCCCCCCCCCAAATCCATTGCAGACCCTTATCCGAGCAGGTCAGGAAAGGGAGTGGGGACGAGCGAGTGCCCCCCTCCTGAGCCGTACCAAGCCGCGTGCCCTCAACAGGGGGGGTGCCTTGGGCAAGGCACCTTGTCCCCATGTTTATGAAGACCGGGCCACCGCTAGTAAAAGAGCTGCAAGAAGAAAGTGGAGGCCCTGCAAGAAGAACAGAAGAGCGGGACAAGACCCCGAAGTCGGAACAAGACCCCCAGACAGCGGCGACGAAGGAGAAAGCCGGGCTCCTCCGCTAGTAAAAGAGCTAGCAGAAGATAGCAGAGGAGTCCGGCGAGAAGACCCAACAATAAGGAAAGAAGACCCCCGGAGCTATGTAATAAAGTATTTTAAAAACTTGTGTTGTGTTTTTTTATTTAACTTTTTTCACCAGGTGAATGGGTAGGGGTACATCGTACCCCATACTTATTCACATAGGGTTGGGGGCTGGGATCTGGGGGGCCCCTTACTAAAGGGGGCTCCCGGATTCGATAAGCCCCCTGCCCGCAGACCCCGACAACCAACGGCCAGGGTTGCCGGGAAGAGGCCCTTGTCCTCATCAACATGGGGACAAGGTGTTTTGGGGTGGGGGGGCCGCAGGGCCCCCTTTCCCCAAGGCACCCCCCCCATATTGAGGGCACGCAGCCTGGTATGGCTCAGGGGGGGGGGGGGCACTCGCTAGTCCCCACCCCCTTTCTGACCGGCCGGGCTGCGTGCTCGGATAAGGTTCTTATATCGATCTGGGGGGGACCTCCACGCTCTTTTTTCAGCGTAGGGATTCCTTTTTAAATCCATACCAGGTGATGGGGCTAGCATGGTGTCAATCTCGGCGATCGAGGTGGTGCCATTGACTTCCTTCGCTAGTCCCGTCTACCTGGAGTCACGTTATAAATGAATGGACTTTACTGTGTGTGGGCAAATCCGTTCATTTCAAAAGTCCTGCGGACTAGCACACAGACGGCCGGATTGTCTGCCGGACTCCGGCAGACAATTTTGAGTCGAAACTTCTTACTAAGTCCGCCGGACTTTTGGGAAGAAAGACTCTAGTCCAGCGGACAATCCCGCCGGATAGTCCGATCATGTGTACGGGGCATAAGGATACTTTCTTTTACTAGAAAGTCGATTGTTTCTGGTGAGTCATCCACACCACTGGGGTGTGAGCACTTTTATTTGTTACTGGCTTAAGCTCTCTGGCACCTTGCGGAATAGAAATTCACACAAGATAAAAGAAAATGACTTGCATAGTTTCTGAGGCTGCGTACACACGATCGGACTTTCCGGCGGGATTGTCCGCTGGACTAGAGTCCGCCAGACATTCCGACCGTTTGTGTGGCTCCGGCGGACTTTTTCCTCCCAAAAGTCAGACAGACCTAGTTTTAAGTTTTGACTTAAAATTGTCCGCCGGACTCTGCAGTCCGGCGGATAATGCCGCCGTCTGTGTGCTAGTTTGCAGGACTTTTGAAATGAATGGACTTTCCTTACACACGGAGGAAAGTCCGTTCATTTTGAACGTGACTCCAGGTAGACGGGGCTAGCCACCCTATGTGAATGAGTATGGGGTACGATTGTACCCCTACCCATTCACCTAAGGAAAAAAGTGTCAATAAAAAAAAAAAAAACAATTTTTTAAAATATGCACAGCTCTGGGGGTCTTCTTCCGTCTTGGGGGGGGGGGGGGGTCTTCTCGCCGGTCTCCTCCGCTATCTTCTGCTCTTTTACTTGCTCTTTCTCTAGCGGAGGAGCCCAGCTTTCTTCTTCGCCGCCGCCATCTGGGGGTCTTGTTCAGACTTCGGGGGTCTCTTCTGTTCTTCTTGCCGGGGCCTCCGCTTTCTTCTTCCAGCTCTTTTACGAGCGGTGGCTCGGGCTTGTGTTGCTGTCACCTTCTTGTTCTTCTTCCGATGTTGACTCGGCGCTGTCTCCTCTTCTAATGGCTCCGACGTGTTGCGCTGCCAGTTATATAGGGACAAGGGGGCGGGGCCACCAGGTCATGTCACATGGTGACCCTGCCCCCATATGATGTCACAGTCCCAGCATCCTCCGGTTCGGAAAGTCCGGTGGACCTCTGCTGGAAAATCCGGCGGGTTGTCCGCTGGACTAGGTCTGGCGGACAATCCCGCCGGAAAGTCCGATCGCGTGTACGCTGCATAAGAGAACTTTTATTTTTGGCACAATATATAGGTTTCCAAGCACACTGATTGCTATAGAGACTTGATTAATTGGAATGATATGCACAGTTCTTTTTTAGCACATTGATACAGAGATTTGATTGTCTTAGATATTAAACTTTCATTTATTTTTTTCTTATGATGTGATAAACCTTTTTTATTTATTTTTTGGTATATTAAAGCACTGCCAATAGGGGTACACTTTTTTTGGTAGCTGCTGGGAAGTTTTTTGAGATGCTTACCAGTTTAATTAGCGCAGATGTTTTTATTTCATAATTTAAAAAATATATATATTGTTTTAATGAGGTGATGGGGTGGCTGAGGCAGGGAATTAACATCACTTTCCAGGGAGAAGGTCTGCTTTAATAAAAGTGTTTAGCTTGTCCTTGCTATAATGACAAATAACGTGTTATGTCATGGTTACAGGGTGTTCTGCAGGACATTGCATGGCGTGTGGCAGACGGAGTCCTTCAATGTTCTTTCCGCAGGGCCGTCCGGATCCCATCATCTTTAGAGAGGTTTCCTTTAAATGGCAGTTACTACATATTCTTAGCTGATGGAGAAGCAGAGAATGGTATGGCTCTGTACATTTAATCTTGTAGCCATATTTTACAAACCACATTGTAACTTATAAATAATATTTTTAAGGACTGATCAGAAGACATCATAGACAACCCCTAATAACCAACAAAATGTTTAATGTTAGCGGAACTCCTGAGGATGTTGGAGGATCACGATCTCCGATACTCATAAAATTTCATGGTAAGTTAATGCTTCTTATATAGCTAATACATTTTAAAATACCTTTTTTTTTTTTTTTTTTTTTCCAACTTGAACTTTTTTGAAGTTTATAAGACCCTTTAATTACCTTGAGCATAATTACATACAATACAGTGTACAGTTCCATAGTATGACCATACCCTTGGCTACCCTTACCTGAGCCAGTTCTATAGGCTGGGAGTCTGTAGGTTACTCATTTTTGTCCCTCCAGGTAATGTCCAGAGCCCCTACAGATTACTCAGTAGAGCTTTACTGAAGAGGCTTTAAAAAATGAAAGTAAAGTGGCCTATCACCGTTCAATTAGTATTTTTGTAACGCCAGAAGGAAGCTTCCCTTCTTAGAAACAAATTGAACAATCAACATGTCCTTCACTGGCAGTGTTATGTTGTGCAATATGTATTCCATTACCAAAATGATGTACCCTTTCAACACTGTGTCACACATACTATATGCACTTGCAAACTATGCGATAAGACTTCGTAATCTTTGTGCTGACAAAGAAATTATTTTGTAAAACTTTCATATTGGTTAGTTAAGCTTTCATCCATTTCTAAAGGTGTATGTAACCATCCTCACTACACTGCGCAAAGCATACAGAGCCAAAACTTTTTTTGGGCGTGTGTGTTTTTGGATAAAGTAAAAAAGGCTTAAAACCCCATTTTACATGGTATGTTTCCTGCGAAAGGAAGAAAGAAAGAGAAAATCTGTAACTGAGGGGTATTCCTGTCTTAAACAGTTGTCACAGAAACATGTGGAATATTTGCCATTGCCTTTTTGTTCTGGTGATGGCTCTAAAATTAAGCATTTCCCCTCCTTGTCCCATTTAGGTATGTCAAAAAAGCAAATTGGGAAGGGGGAGACAAAGTTTTCTATTTTCAAAATGGGGGAGGATTACAAATACATTTTAACTGTATTTGAAACCAAAATTGCAAATATTGGACAACAGGTACAATCACATTTGGGCAGATTTTTCCATTACTTATTTCTTTAATAGGTGCAATGATGTTCCTGGCCTGGATGACCACAGTTAGCATTGGTGTTCTTGTCGCCCGCTTCTTCAAACCTATATGGCCAACATCGACATTGTGTGGAGTGAAAATATGGTTCCAGGTGAGGAACGGATTATTCTATTAAACAAGTCTTCGTCTTCATTTTTTTAAGCTAGCATTAAATGTACAGTATGACTCTTAGAAGATGGGTCACCTCAAGTAAATGCAAAGTTGGAAGGTAAATTTAAAGGAGAAGAATGGCATAGTCCAAATAGTTTTACCAACCCTCACCTTAGAACAGCTGTTTTTTCTTTCATTTGTTGCTCTGTTTTTTCTGTGTCCCCATTCCAAGGCCTGGTTGGGGTAATAAACCGTCCACTTCAGGTTTGAAAGTTCTCTCAGTTGTGGTTGCACTCTCTTCACAGGCTCAGGACCGAGCTACAAGCTGGAATGGGCATGCTTGTCATGTACCTCTGTTTTCATAGCAATGTTACAAAAAAGGTGACCAGTGCAGCCACCTATAGCTGGCCATTGAAGTAAGCAGCATTGGAGGGCACATAAAATATAAACGGGGCCAAGGATAAATCCAAGGGGGGAAAAAAAAGCTTACTTGCCAGCCCACAGACAACCAAATCAACCTGTCAAACAGTATGCGTTAAAAACAGGGGTTTGGTCTGCACACATTTACAAATGCATGCGTAAGCTACAGAGCCTCGCCAAGGCACCCTGGTATCTGTAGTATCTATCACTAATGAGTGAACACACAGTGGAGGCACATGCATTCTGATAGATAGGTCGAGGGCAGATTGTCTGAAGGGGAGCCA
>CM053032.1:171752666-171803712 GCA_028564925.1 Lithobates sylvaticus
GTCGCTCTATTTTTGTTTATAGCGCAAAAAATAAAAACCGCAGGGGCGATCAAATACCACCAAAAGAAAGCTCTATTTGTGGGAAAAAAAGGACGCCAATTTTGTTTTGGAGCCACGTCGCATGACCGCGCAATTGTTAGTTAAAGCGACGCAGTGCCGAATTGCAAAAAGGGGCCTGGTCCTTTGGCTGCCAATTGGTCCGGGGCTGAAGTGGTTAACTTCACTTACAAGAGTAAATATGTCTGTACAATAGAAAGGGATGGCAGGGTTGTGTCTGCATGGCAAGTGCTGCTCTTAGGGACTTTTTTTTTTGCTGATGTATAAGATTTTGGAAGACTATTTGTTATGTAATTGATAATGAAATGTTGTTTGTTTGCAGCGGGCAGGTTATCATCCGTATTTGGGCTGTGTTGTTATGGCATTGGCAGTTCTTCAGCCTGTGATGGCAATCTTCAGACCTCCGCCTCATAGTCCCAGGTATTAAATCTGCTACAATAATTTTTTTTCCAATAAAGAAGTTGTTGATTTATCATGAGAGAAATGCAGAGGCTGCTGTAGATGACATGCTTCTGGAAAGGAAAACTGCCTGGTTGTTAAGCTGTGACCCTCTGAGAACCTCCGTATTTTTGATCCAAAACAAGTATTCATCCAAGTTAAAGAGGTGTTCCCCTAAAAAAAAAAAAAAATTAAAAAGTCAGCAGCTACAAATACTGCAGCTGCTGACTTTTACTAATCTGACACTTACCTGTTCCAGGGTCCAGCAATGCAGTGGGTCGAAGCTCCGATCGCCCCCCGATCCACTCAGCCGCACAGTCATCTGGGACCTGTCGCGTGTCCCAGATGACTGACAGGAGGGAGGGGGAGCTGAGCCCTTCCTGCGCCGAGGGGAAGTGATGTCACCAGCCCAGGCACCGAAGGAGGCAGACTACGAGGGACCACCCTAGCAACAGGCATTTAGAGGTGAGTAAAAAAAAAATGTTTTTCCAATTTTTTTTTTTTTTCTTTATTTCTTTTTAGGAATTATTTTTAGGGGGAAACACCACTTTAAGTCAGAAATGCTGACATGCATACTTGTTTTAGGTGCGCAGTGGCAGCCCGTTCATTTAAAATCATATTGTAACAAGTCAACTTTAAATTAAGATGTTTTAGGGACTTTGTTTAGTTGACAAGGCATATTTTAGGGCTACCTTCCCACTTTTAATCCTAAAGGGAGAAGGCCTCCTGGCTATTTGTTGCACAACTTTTTTCTGTTTAGTTTTAGCCTCCTTGCTGGACTGATTGGCTCAGGCCCAAAGTTGGTTCACACCCAAGCTACCGTTGTTTGTCCACAGTTGTGCAGTTAAAAGATTTCTTATGGCCTCTCTTGTCTATTTCACAACTGACCTGCCCTAAGTGATTAGAATTATCTCTTGTCATATGTGGCTTTACCAGTTTCCTTTACCACATTTAAACCCTGACACTGCTACTGTCACAGTATGTATACAACTTTCCATGTGCCTAGTCATGGTTTTGAAATCTTTTTTGTGCTCTAACCTCAACATCCACTGTTCCCAGCTGACTACCAGCGTTGAATGTTTTAGGGGCATAAGCCAATAAAGGCTGATTCATAAAGTTGATGCCTTAACCCAATATACGAGTTAAAAGAGCCTTCAAAGTACCAAGTCTGTACTTGTGGGAAGTCCAGTATAATGCTGGCTGTTGACCTTTTCTGCACTGCCCAAAATAAAATGTTTCCAAAAAGAGGTAAATGTGTACAGTCCCTCTTGCCTACCGCTTTGCAGTGCTTTGTGTCCCCAGCAGGGGCTGTGCAGGCTTTATGCAGATACAGGTTTTTAGAAAGTCAGTATTTGCATAGGGTTTTTATGGGGCTTTCGGGGTGGATCTGTACTACTGAAACCTAGGATGAGCAGGTAAGGGGTTTTATCTTAGACCCCTTTCACACCGCCCATAGCGTCGGCGGTAAAACGCCGCTATTTTTAGCGGCGTTTTACGGTCGGATTTGGGGCGCATTTCAGCCGCTAGCTGGGCGTTTTTTACCCCCGCTAGCGGCCGAAAAAGGGTTAAAACTGCCCGCAATACGCCGCAATAGCTCGGGCTTTCACACTGCAGACAATGGAGCAGCAGTTTGAGGGTGGATTGCAGGCTCTATTTCTAACGCTATAGCGCCTGCAAAACGCCCTCGGTGTGAAAGGGGTCTTAAAGTAGTAGTAAATCTCCCATGGCTAAGGCCCCTTTCACACTGGGGCGGGAGCGGCGTCGGCGGTAAAGCAGCGCTATATTTAGCGCTGCTTTACCGTAGTTTTTGCCGCAGTATTTGGCCGCTAGCAGGGCGGTTTTAACCCCCGCTAGCGCCCGAAAAAGGGTTAAAACCCCCGCAAAGCACCGCTGCAGCGGCGCTTTGCTGGCGGTATTACCGCAGTGTCCCATTGATTTTAATAGGTAGGAGCTCCTTCACCGCTACAAAGATGCTGCTAGCAGGACTTTTTTGACCGTCCTGCTAGCGCACCGCTCCAGTGTGAAAGCCGGATTTTTTCAGGCGCTGTACAGGCGCTATTTTTATTGCTATAGCGCCTGAAAAACGCCCCAGTGTGAAAGGGGCCTTACTTATACCTACAGGTAAGTCTATAATAAGGCTTACCTGTAGGTATAGTAAATATCTCCTAAACATGCGCCATTTAGGAGATATTTACTATAGTAGCAGCTGGAGACCTCACCGGCGCATTCACACTGCACTCTTAATGGATGTTGTGGTGTCCATTAAGAGAGGCATGGCTCCTGTGTGCATGCGCGGGAGTGACATCATTTTAGCTCGGGCCAGTCAAACAGCTGAAGCCTGCGAACCCGGAAGGAAGACTGGGTGAAGATGGAAGCACCAGAGAGTCGTGACAGCACACTGCTGGAAGGCTTTGTTCTTAGGCAAGTCTATTTCATAATGTGCTAGTATGGGATGCATACTAGCACATTGTGCTATTATCCTGCAGAGGCCCAATGTTTTGAATTTTTTATTTTTTTTTGCGGATTACTACAGCTTTAAGCTAGGCAAATCATCATTTTTTATTGTAATGTAAGGTGCTTAGTATAACTCAGGAGTCTCAAACTGGTGGCCCTCCAGCTGTTGCGGAACTACAAATCCCATCATGCCTCTGCCTGAGGGAGTCATGAGACTTGTAGTTTTGCAACAGCTGGAGGACCGCCAGTTTGAGACCCCTGGCATAAGTAATGATTGTGAGCTAAGATACCTATTGAAGTGATGGCAACCACTAGACTGAACAAACATTCATGTCCATGTCAGACATATTCCTGTCAACCCATCACTCTGGCTGGAACAGTTGAGTAGACTGGTTTGGAATCCTATCTGACTTTGAGTCTCTTCTCTGCATTGAAAACCTTTAAAACTGGCTGTAATTCTCTTCTTGATTCTGTTAATAAACTACATTTTTTATTGATACAGGAGGTCCATTTTCAATTGGACACACTGGGGAGGTGGCACAGCTGCCAGAATTATAGCAGGTATGTTGTGGAATTTAGTTTTACATTTCTGAACTGTCACTGCCTGTGTTGACGGGCGTTGGCCATGTGTTGTAGGACAGATAAAAATTGCTTTCAGGAGCCTTCAGCCTGCATTTGAGATCAGTTTCAGACACTTCTGAAATCATTAATAGGTACCTTGGACATGAATTTTACCACCTTCAGACCTGCAGTTGATCTTTCTATGCTGCTTCAGCCTGTCTCCTACTGCTTTTGCAATCCTATTAACTTGCATGGGGAATTCTGACACAAATAATAGCCCAAAGAAAGAGGGGGTGGGCCACACATCTGCAGACACTCTTGCCACCTAAAGTTTATACAAAAACTTGTTTAAAAAAAAAAAAAAAAAAAAACATGTCTGCTTAGTTTAAATTGAACATGCATGACAGCATTTAAAAATTTCTGCATATATTTTCTTCATTTAGGACCAAATACTTATTTTTTTTCCCATTGGGTAGAAATCTTGCAAATGAATGTTTCAGATATTTCCTTTTCCAACTACCAGTTGGAGCGATAGGCACTGTTTTTACGTTCACCAAGCGGAACCTAACTGCTTTACTGAAGAAACGTTTGTTTACAAAGCCGAATATTAACCATTTAAGGACCGCCTCCTGCACATTTACGTTGGCAGAATGGCACGGCTGGGCACAAGCACATACAGGAATGTTGCTCTTCAAGAGCGCGCTCGCGACCCGGTTCTGAGCTCCGTGGCCGCGGGACCCGCGGACCCTGTCGCCGCCGGTGTCCCGCAATCGGGTCACAGAGCTGAAGAGCGGGTAGAGGTAAGTGTAAACAAACCTCTCCCCGTGCTTCCTAGTGAGGCTGTCACTGATCGTCTGTTCCCTGTCATAGGGAAAGACAATCAGTGATGTCACACGCCAAGTCACGCCCCCCTACAGTAAAAAAAAAACACATAGGTCACACTTAACCCCTACACTGCCCCCTAGTGGTTAACCCCTTCACTGCCAGTGACATTTTTACAGTAATCATTACATTTTTAATCGCACTGATCGCTGTATTAATGCCAATGGTCCCAAAAATGTGTCAACATTGTCCGACGTGTCCGCCATAATGTTGCAGTCACAATAAAAATCACTGATCGCAGCCATTACTAGTAAAAAAAAAATTATTAATAAAAATACCATAAAACTATCTCCTATTTTGTAGACGCTATAACTTTTGCGCAAACCAATCAAACGCTTATTGCGTTTTTTTTAATTTTTATTTATTTATTTTACCAAAAATATGTAGAAGAATACGTATCGGCCTAAACTGAGGAAAAAACATTTTTTTTTTTTTATATTTATTATAGCAAAAATTTAAAAATATTGAATTTTTTTCAAAATTGTCGCTATATTTTTGTTTATAGCGCAAAAAATAAAAACCACAGAGGTGATCAAATACCACCAAAAGAAAGCTCTATTTGTGGGAAGAAAAGCTGCAAATTGGTCCGGGGCTTAAGTGGTTAAAATTGCAATTCTCTCCATGAGTGATGCTGTTTTATGTAAAATTCTTATTTTCATAAAACCTGTACTTCTACTAAAGCACTGAACTTATGGCACTGAAAGTTACAGTCCTGATTCTAGTACAGTAAAGATAGTGTGTTTCTTGCACTCCACCATGTGCATTCACAAAACATTTTGTATTTTCACAGAATAAAAAGCATTATTTGTCCCTGGATATGTCCCAGGATTCTGGGGCGGCACCAGTGGCATACCAACAGGGGGAGCGGGGGGGGGGGGGTCTGCCCCGGTTGCAACACATTGGGGGGGTTTCAGGCCAGCGCCGCAGCTTAGGATGTTGCCAACCTTCTGTGAATACAGAGCTGGCTGCATCTGATGAATTATAAAGGCTGGATCGGCTCTGCTTCTTCCCGCCCCTCCCTTCCTGTGTCCGCTAGGGTTGCCACCTGTCCAGGATTCACCCGGACAGTTCGGGTTTGGAATCATGCGTCCGGGTTTCAAACTGCCTGAAACCCGGACACATTATTCAAACTGGACTATGACTTCCCAGCAGGGTTGCTGACTGCAGCTGTCTAAGCTGAGACTGTCTGTTACACTCTCTTTCACACTGCCCAAAGCCAGCAGTAACAATCCCCCCCCCCCCAATACACACACAGACGGGAGAGAAGAGAGGGCTCGATCTGCACCTCTTCCTCCCTCCCATATCCCTATCCATATATTGCCCACACTCCAATCCCCGACGCTGTGCCTCAGAAAAGGAAAGTTGGGGCTGGAAATTTGAAGTACAGCATCCTCAGATACATTTGGATGAGAGGTGCTGACTGCCAAGGGGTGAGTGAGCTCACCATCCATCCATCTGTCTGTCTGTCTGTGACTGAAGTCTCCCCCTTCTCTCACCTGCCTCTGAGTACTCAAAGGTAAATCAGAGTTCTCAGAGCACCCCTTACATCAGAGTTCCCCTTTACACCATAAGCCACAGTGTTCCCCCTTACATCAGAGTCCTCTCCATACATCAGAGTCCTCCGTGCATCAGAGTTCTCAGTGTTCCCCCTTAAATCAGGGTTCCCAGAGCATCCCTTATGTTAGAGTCTGCAGAGTCCCCCCTTACAGTGAAAGGGAACTCTGCGAGTTCAGATGTAAAAGGGGAACTCTGTGGACTCTTTTATGCACCGCCAAAGTGTTCGAGTTTGACTTGAAGAAAAGGTGGCAACCCTAGTGTCCGCCCACACTACGGCAGCCTGTGTGCTGTGTGTGAATAGGATGTGAAGTTTCAATGGAGCAGCCAACAGCCATATTGTAAACCTGAAGCCGCTGTGACTGAGCTAGGAGCCTCTGGGGACTGAAGTAAGTGAAGCTATGACTGGACTCTCCCCCTCCTCCTTCCTTCCCCTCTTTCCTTAACTGCAGCCAAATAGCTTTGTTTATTCAGCCTATAACAGTACTTTGTCCTATGTGCTTTTAAGTGGTATTTAGGGAGTTAAACAGGCAGTAAGGAAATGAATATCACCTCCTCAATGCATGTCAAATGCCTCTGAAAAGTTACCTAAGCAATGGCTCACTTCTCAGTGGAGTAGTTTCTGACATCTCTTGTATCATATCTGCAGTCTCTGGCCATCTCCTGTAGTATATCTGCAGTCTCTGACCGTCACTTTGTACGAAACGCACTCATGAACCTTGAACTCTGTACGTAATGCATTCCTGAACCTTGCACTCTGTACGTAATGCATTCCTGAACCTTGCACTCTGTACGTAATGCATTCCTGAACCTTGCACTCTGCACAACACACTCCCAAACCTTGTGCTCTGTACGTAATGCATTCCTTGCACCCTGCATGTAGCATCCCCCTGCACCCTGCACTTAGCACCAGCATTTGGTACATTTGGTAGTCATATCCCAAAAAATTCTAAGAAGTATCTTTTTTTTTTTTTTTTATCTCATGGACGAATTGTGAGAAATAACGTATATATCATACAATCATTCTATAAACACTTACCACATATACTGCATATATCATTTGTGGAAAATATGCTTATAAAATAGTCTACTATTTGCCAATAGAAAAAAAAAGAATGTCCCCAGATTTAATTTAAAAAAAATCTGGTCACCTTTGTTTAGAAGCATACATAAGTTTTGTCTACTCTTATACCTGTAGACTCCAAGCAACATTTGTTACATCAGTAAGGCCCCTTTCACACTGGGGCGGTTTTCAGGCGGTACGGCGCTAAAAATAGCGCCTGTATACCGCCTGAAAAAAACGGCCCCATTCACTCCAGTGTGAAAGCCGGCGGGCTTTCACACTGGAGCGGTGCGCTAGCAGGACCGCAACAAAAGTCCTGCTAGCAGCATCTTTGGAGCGGTGAAGGAGCGGTGTGTTCACCGCTCCTATACCGCTCCTTCCCATTGGAATCAATGGGAAACCGCGGGGATACCGCCCGCAAACCGCCGCTGCAGCGGCGCTTTGCAGAGGTTTTTAACCCTTTTGCGGCCGCTAGCGGGGGTTAAAACCACCCCGCTAGCGGCCGCATACCGCGGGTAAAACGATGGTAAAGCAGCGCTAAATATAGCGCTGCTTTACCGTCGCCGCCCCGCACCGCCCCAGTGTGAAGCCAGCCTAATTGTTACATCACTGTGGAATGACATTCTTAATAAATAAATAAAATAAACAAATGTTAGACTTCCTTAACCAATATTTCCTTTTTATTTGTAGTGGCTGCAATCTTCCTGGGTATGGACTTACAAGCTCTGGACCTCCCAGATCCTTGGGACACCTACACGATGGTTGGCTTTGTACTATGGCACGTCTGTATAGACATCTTGCTGGAGCTGCACAGTTTCTGCCTCCTGCGCACTGGTGAGCTTTGTTGGTAGCACTCTGTGTTCTCCTGGCTGCAAAGCTACCTTAAGATCCCATAACCTGTTTTTTAGTTAGAAAATTATAGGAAATGATACTGTATATTGTTCTGTGGGATTCAGTATAGAGAAACACTTTTAGGTGGATTTTCTGTGGTTTCCATTTGGAGGCCCTCAGTAATTGAAAACTGGCACAAGTAGGTTTATTTAGTAGGGAGTGATCAACAGGCACTGCAGTAGCTGATTATGTCCAACTAAAGTGGCCATTTTCTAGTCTGAATTCTGCTTTAGATTATTGCACTGTGCTCAACTTGTTGCTTTTTTTTACTCTTCAAGCCCAATAGTGTCTAAAATGCACTATCAACAATCACTTATGTTGAAGCTTTGTACCATTGGCATACAAAAGGTTGCCTGTAGCTAAGCTTTACTATAATTATTGCAGACCTGTGAGCTTTTTTTCCTTGGCTTTGGTGCAAAATAAGACAAACCTCCAGCATGGATTTTGTGACTATTAAAGAGGTACTGCAGCCTCTGAACAACCCCTTTTACTTTAAAAGCTTACCTTTTACTGCCTTCAGCACAGCAAGCATACTCCCCTAGCCAGCAGGTCCAGCATTGAGCTGCTGGGATCCCCCTGTCTGCAGCCGCTGCACAGGTTCGCCATGTTGTCTGTGACGGCTGCCGGCTCTTCCGGGTGAAGGTGCCGCTAGGCCTGCCCCCAGGGTCGGCACTCCCGCTAGGCAAACTAGGCACCCGCCTAGGGTGCACTGCTGCCTAGAAAGGGTGCAGCCGGCCCAGCTTCGCGAGATCACAGGGCTCTGTGCCTGTGCACGCAGATTGGATGGGCATCATGTTGCTCGCCGGCGGATGCAGCTGGCACCACAGGAGACTCCGCCCGGCATACTGCTGCAGACAGTCTTGCTCACTGTCCCTGTGCACAGTGCAGGCCTCACCTGTGCACGAATTAGAGCGCGACCCAGATTGGTTGATGTTCCCTGGGCTGGACTCGCTCCGCCAATCCGCATCGCAAATAGCAAGGCTGCCAGCAGTGCCAGGGGTCCATTACAGGACAGGTGCCAGGCAGCGCTCCCACCCACACAACAGAGCAGTCAGTTCCTATCCTTCCCTACAGGTAGCTGAGAAGGTAAGGTAAGAGAGAAGGGGGGGGGGGCAGGGACCAGTGTGATCCCCAATATTATATATCAGCAGCAGTATTATAATATATATATAAAAGCAGCAGTCTTAATTTAATAGTATATAAAAAGACTGCAGCTTTTATATATACATTATATTACTGCTGATATTGATAATATAATATTGGGGATCACACTGGTCCCCATGTGTACTTGGAGGCTGAGAGTTACATTGCTAGCAATTTTACTCCTGTCATTCAGCTGTAGGAGCGGATAGAATTTTTTTTTTTTTTTTATCATTTAAAAGACGCGCGGTTGCTGATTGCAGCCGCGTGTCTTTCAAAGCAAAATGCAACAACTAATCAATAATGAGAATTTGTGGGGAATGTGCAAGTAGCTGGTCTTGACTAGGGAGCAAAATAGTCTAATGCCCCCCCTCTTCCTCTCCGCTGAATGGGACTGCATGTCATGCATTGCAGGAGGCACCAGGGGTACCATGTCATTCACAGAGGCAAATTCTGGAGGCTGGGGTGTGGGCCAAGACTTTAAAGAAAAAAAACCTGTATGTAAACAAACAAAAAACCCTATATCGGCACTATGGAGGGGCGCAGGATGAAGAGGAGGAGAGTGCCGTGGGAGGGTGAAGGTCCACTTTAAGCATCTCCTGACATCACTATTACTGAGGTCCAGGATGGCTACCTCTGTTATGATTGCTGCCCTGTAATATTTACCTTGGTACCTTGCATATGAATAAAATACTTTTTGTGATAAAGAAGTCCGACGATCGATGGCTTATTTTACACCAGTCAATCATATTTATAATCTCGAAATGCGTTCCTCTCGTTTTGGGAAAATACTCAAGTATTTTACTCTTTTTCTGCTTCCTACAGAATCAAGAAAAACGGAAGATGATCAGGCTTGGATAATAAATCCTTCCTTTACTGGGGAAGAGGTAAGTCTATTGTTAAAATTCATAAATGTATACTGGATCTGTAGATCATTGTCAGTTCTTCTTTTGCAAGATGCCTGTGTATTGCTTCCTAGCAATCAGCCTAATTCAGATTTTCATTCTTCATTTTTTTTTCTTCCAAGTTTTAATTGATTTTTGTAGAACAGAAGTTTTGTGTTATTTTGAATTTGAAATTCCTATAAGTCGATAACACAAACCGGTTTTCTGCTTATTCACAGAGAAAGCTGAACTCTCATCTCTTCAGCTTTCACAGGAAAAATAAGAACTCAGTATAGAACTCCCATAGGGGATCTTGCGCTGCACCACTCCTGCTGTAGGCCCTATAGACACAAGGTGGAATGCTATGGCTTTCATTCCAACATTAAATCTATATGCAGTGCTGTTTATATCAGTGGCCCTTTAGGCTGCATTCACACCTGAGCGTTTTGTCGCCTGAAGCTACAAAACGCTAGAGGGGAAAAAATACATTTATTCTCTATGGAGATGGTTCACATCTCCACTCCAAAACTCCTGAAGCCCTACGCCTGAAGCTCAAACAAGTTCCGGACCCTTTTTTGTCGCTCGAATCGAGCAGATTTGGGCGTTTTTCTTCTTTTTACATTGGTGACCTTTTGCTCTGCACAAAATTGCTGTAAAAAACGCTGCAATTCACGCAATTTTCTGCCTGAAAACGCTACGCTCAGGTGTGAATGCAGCCTTAGGTATGGCTTTCTGTTTCATCCAAATTCTAGAAACCCTTTAAAATAACAGTGTATATGAAAATAAGTTGTTTTACAATAATTATGTAGCCCTTCCTCTCTGGTAAGAATAATTTAGATTCCAGTTAAGGTGAAGGTAAAGTAGTATATTTTCATTGAGCACCTGTTGTGTTTTTTATTTTCCTGAATTAATATAAAGGTTTGTAGATTTGGCAAAAAGAGGGAGCTGCCATTGACAAAAATTTGGGGTGAACTATAAATATTCTTGCTTATAACATACGTAGTATATTTTTACCTTTGAAAATAACATTGAGATTGTGTATCTTTTTTAAATGTGTAAACCTTAGGCCCCTTTCACACTTATGCGACTTCAAAGTAGCGTGATTTTGATGCGATTTCAAGGAATGTCTGTGTAAGTGGCATCAAAATCGGACCAAAGTAGTGCAGGGAATACTTTGAAGTCAGAACGACTTGAAGTCGTACTGATATGAATGGCTGTCATTGGAAATCATAGGGAACGACTTGTCATGCTACTTTGCAGTCCCAAATCGTGGGACAAGTCGTATAAGTGTGAAAAGGGCCTTAAGGCTAGGTTCATATTTGTGGTTAATATTGTGTGCTCGTTCTCAGGAACGAGCACAAAATTCCATGCTTTCCCACAACCCACAAAAAAGTGCACTGCTTTTGCAGGTGCATAGCGGTGGCATTAATCCTTAGGCTGCATTCACACCTGAGCGTAGCTTTTCAGGCAGAAAATCGCACGAATTGCGGCGTTTTTTCGCGGCGTTTTTTACCGCGATTTGCATCGTTTTTTACCGCGATTCGCAGCGTTTTGCCGCAAATTTTGTGCAGAGCAAAAGGTCTGGAACGACAAAAAAGGGTCTGGAACTTGTTTGAGCTTCAGGCGTAGGGCTTCAGGCGTTTTGGAGTGGAGATGTGAACCATCTCCATAGAGAATAATGTATTTTTTCCCCTCTAGCTTTTGTAGCTTCAGGCTTCAAGCTACAAAACGCTCAGGTGTGAATGCAGCCTTAGTGTAAATATAGAGGGTAATCCTGCGCTTGCACAAAGAGTAGCAACTAATGTAATGCAGCGCACACTGGGGGTAATGTCTGAACCCAGAAATAATGAATAGAAAAGTAGTGGCGCGCAAACAATTTAAACTACGCTAAATGAATAAAGGAGATCAGGTATTGAGGAGATATAACCAGTAGCTATACATATAGCAAATATAAAGTGGTTTAAGTAAAGTGCATCGAAAGAGGATGGTAGTTCAGCTAATAAACATAGAATGATGTGCCAGTAATTGAAAGAATAAATAGCAGAAAAATGATACAATATCTAAAAAACATCAGAACATTGTTTAAAAGCAATGTCGCATCATTAACGCAGTGAACAATAAATAAATTAAGTGCGTGACTGTGTGATGGTTCACAAAAATAATAATAAGGTAGAGTGGCTGGATAAACACAGTAAAAAAAAAAATAATCAATGAATAAAATCGCAGAGAAGCTGCAAGAAAATCGCAGATGAAAGTCGCAGTTCAGGAATGACTATATAGTGGTGATAGTGGGTGCGTACCACATTAAAATCGTGACTGAAGTGAAAAGGTGTTTGATAACATGTATCAAATAAATATAGCGAATAAGAACAGATCACAGCAGTGTTACAATAAAAAGTCCATAGATATCACAAGTGCGTCAGAAAAATTTGTTTCCAGGTGCAGTGCAAGTGGTTGTAATGGTGGATCTTGGTGTACAGTGTTTTAACTGTGGCTATCCTGTGCTGTTATCCTGGTTTCATGCGGTCCTAGTGGGGAAAATTTGGATGGCCCCTTACCTTACGGCTGTAAGGTTACAGCATTAGTGTTTGTCTTTGTGGTCCTTGATGACCTTCCTCCTTTGAATCCCAGCTGTGTGTCCCAGGTCCTTTTAGTATTTCCTTAGCATAGAGGTGTATCCGGATGTAGGGGGAGTCACATCAGTGTATATGAAAGGAAGTAGCCTCATAGTGTAGTAAATTTATAAAACGTTTATTCCAAACAGTTGAAAACAATTGCAAGGGTACTCACATTTAAAGGTGTACGAGCAAAACACAAGTAAAAACGAGCAGCGAGCTCGATAGCGTCACTTCCGGTGTGTCAGAAGGCTAGAGTCCACGCGTCGGGACTCTAGCCTTCTGACACACCGGAAGTGAAGTAACCGCACAGGATAGCCACAGTTAAAACACTGTACACCAAGATCCACCATTACAACCACTTGCACTGCACCTGGAAACAAATTTTTCTGACGCACTTATGATATCTAAGGACCTTTTATTGTAACACCGCTGTGATCTGTTCTTATTCGACATATTTATTTGATACATGTTATCAAACACCTTTTCACTTCAGTCACGATTTTAATGTGGTACGCACCTACTATCACCACTATATAGTGAACTGCGACTTTCATCTGCGATTTTTTTGCAGCTTCTCTGCGATTTTATTCATTGATTATATTTTTTTTACTGTGTTTATCCAGCCACTCTACCTTATTATTATTTTTGTGAACCATCGCCATCACACAGTCACGCACTTACTTTATTTATTGTTCACTGCGTCAATTATGCGACATTGCTTTTAAACAATGTTCTGATGTTTTTTAGATATTTTATCATTTTTCTGCTATTTATTCTTTCAATTACTGACACATCATTCTATGTTTATTAGCTGAACTACCATCCTCTTTCGATGCACTTTACTTAAACCACTTAATATTTGCTATATGTATAGCTACAGGTTATATCTCCTCAATACCTGATCTCCTACTACTTTTCTTTTCTATTCATGAATCCTTAGTGGCACTCCAATGCACCTTGATAGCATGTGAGCAAGAACGCATTGTAGCCATGCATTTTGGTGGAGCGTAATTAAAAAACAAAAACAAATGTGAGGGTCATTCATTTCTTTTGTGTGATTTCACATGTAGGACAGCCCATTGAAATGAATGGGCTGCAAAAACGCATGCGTACCATCCATCAGACCTGAACTGTAATCCCAACACCAGACAAAACTTATTTTGTTTTGAATGTCATCTGGAAGGGCTAATGACCTTTTTTTTTTTTTTTTTTTTTTTTTTTTTTTTTTTATGCTGTAAGGAAGTGATGGGAAATCTCTCCACTAAAACAAAAACTAAGAAAAATTCCTAGCTCAACTTGCCAACCTGCAACCAACCAAACTATCCTGTCTTAACAGTTCATGTTAAAAACAGAGGTTTAGTCTGCACATATTTGCAAATAAATGCGTAAGCTGCAGAGGCCGTGACCAGTATTGTCTGCAGTCCTAACTCTATACATTTTGAGAGTCTCAATATTAGAAACACATATAAAGTAATCTCTCCAATAGTGGGGAAGGTTTAGAACCTATGACAAAACTTTATTGCTTTTCATGTCTTCTGTCTTCGCTCTTTCCATTGTTCATGTAGGCTTCATAGGGACAGAAAGTGAGGCAAAATCTGTTCAATGTAAGGTCACAGACAAATACCTGGCAGAAATATTAACTCCTTCCAACACAATCCAACATTTAAATGCTTTGACTGGATCTAGGCTTAATTCACAGTTCCCTCATTCTGTGGTCAGCATCACTGTTAGATTTTATTATAAGGTTTTTTGTTTTGGCTTCAGTGCCTGTAACTCTCAAATTCAGCACCAGAGGGCGTAGCGGTCTTCCTATATTGTGCTTTGTGTTGTGCTCGATCCCCATTACTGGTATGCCTAACTGCTATTTTTATATTGTCAGGGACACACCTTTAAGAAGATTGTGCTGACAATATACATCTGTGGAAACTTTGCCTTTTTGATAACGTTCCTGGCTGCAATCTACCAACTTTGACCATACTCAGGACAACGTGCCTTTTATTTCTACAGCAATTACAGCAACTGTGCAAATCTGCTTTCATCTGCCTGCATGTCATACAAGTCTGGACATTTGATAATGCTGTAAAGATGACTCTGAGCTACCGTCTGATAAACGTGTAATTCACCTCAATTCCTTAAGTGACTGTTTTAATCAAATCGTGGAGTGCCTTTAAAAAGTGATTTTTATATTTTTCGGGGGTAAAAGGTTGTGCTGTTCATATGAAGAAAAATGAATTCTGAATATTTGTAGTGTGCCTATAACAAAGGAGCTCTTGTTTCCAAGCAAACAGAAGATGAGCTGAACTTTTCACTGAGAGACATATGGAGACAGTCATTGCTGAACTCCTTCTTACAATTCTAGTTACCTGGCTGTCTCGGGGCTTCACAATTGATTTGGACACCCAAAAACAAGCCTATAGAAAATGAAGTCCTAAATCTTTTTCTGCATAATTGATTCCTGGTCTAGAAGTATTAAAGCCATTGGATTGACGTGACTTTTAGGGCAGTTGAGCAGTGGTGGCCTCCATACATTACCCCCCCAGTAATTTTTGGGGAAAATCATTGCACTACTTGTTCGGAAGTAACTATTTGCAATTACAATGCAAAGTAGCATAATTCATATTTACCAATCCGATAAAAGGGAATATCTAACTGCTATGAATTATCGCATAAGTGTGAATGGGAATACCTGTGCCTAGAAGAACTGTCTTAGTTAATGCATGCACAGAATGAACAGCAAATCAGCCATGCACAATTTTTTGCTCTAATGCAGCACACCTAAACACATGGTAGTGTGTTGTGGTGTGTTGCAATGCACGTGCTGAAAAGTTGCATTGGATTAATGCATAGGGGTGCCATTCACAATGAATGACACCTCATAACTGCTAACGCATGTAACCTGTGTTAATGTACATTACAGTAACATGAGCATTTCTACAACACTCCACATGGGAATCGGGTGAATAGGTCCTTAGTCTTGTAAGCTAGTGCTGTATAATTATCATTTGACTTGGCAGATGTCGATCTTGAAAATATAGTTGAGTGTGTGTTTTTTATCATACAGAGTTGATGGCCAACCACTATACCTTTTCCAATTTGTTCAGCAATGTGGGTAGGTCTATCGATGGGGCAGAAGTCCTAGGATGACACTTCTGGCAATTTGTATTACTCAGGGACTGCCCGATCACAATCTCCATGCACTGCATATTGAATAGCTGAATGAGGAAGTCATGCTGTCTGGTGGATTCTTTTTAATGTAAAATAAATGAATTATCAGTGCAAAAAAAGTGACACTTTTTTAATATCTGAAGGGTATCCAACAAGGTTGGCTCAAGCTGCTCTTTTCCACCCAAAGCTAAAATGGATTTGTTGCTGGGAAACAAAGAATTGACAAGCATCTTATAATTTAGTCCCTCTGCCTTGGCCTGCAGCCCCATGACAGCCTTATACTTGCCCTCTCTAATCCAGCAGGATATTGCTCACTAAATCACACAGCCACTTGTCAAAATGGTTCTAGCTAGGCTGGCGCATGTACTCTGCACTTTCTTTGGTGCATGTGTGGGTCTGTCGGGAACCATTTCACAAGTAGCTTTGCAATTTAGTTAATTAAGATATACAGATATACAGTTAAAATACTGTATATTCCTAGATCCATGGACAGAAAGGGTGATGACAGTACCAAGGTATGCAGTTTTACTTTAAAGCTACCCTTAAATGGGTATTTTAGACCAGGGTGGACAAACTTAGTATGGAATTCGAGAGCAAGTCTATCCAATCCAGGAGCCAGCACAATTTTTTAGGAGCCAACCCCATTGACCACAAGTAGAGAAAACCTCAAATGTTAGGTGTCGGCTGTCATTTTTTAAGAGCATTATCTACCTGGCTGCTGGAATTTGTCCAGCCCTGTTTTAAACTTTTTAATTGCAAATCAGCTTTCCTTTACCCATCAAACCCTGCAAACAGTACGTGTGTGTGTTTAGAAAATCTGTCAAACATTAGCCTATATGAGTTGGGTCTGGCGGCCCAATCTGTACATGTGTGGCTGGCTTTGAGCCTGGTACACACAGGTACCAAAAGTCAGCAGATTCAGCATGAACTGACTGGCTTTCAGTACAAGTGTACCACTGTCTGTTCAACTGAAGCCGGTCTAACAATCGATTTCTGTCTAATGGTCTTGCTGGAATATTAGTCTTTAATCAGCACTTGCAACCAATGACTGCAAGCACTGATCAGTGTATTCTGGTGGGGAGGAGTCCCCAGTCAGAATACAATAGCACAGCAGGGGGGGGGGGGGGGATCCCTGCATCACACATCGTTGTGTTAATTTGGGGATCTGTCCAGGTTTTTTGTTTTTTGTTTTTTTGCTGGTTGAACAAAAAACTCTGTGTATGCCCAGCTTTATATTGGAATCATTTTAACCGATTAGCCATCATCAAATTCAGTTGATTTGTGCCGGTGAATATGAAATATGACATTTTTTCTAATGAGCAAAGTTCTGGTAGCTGTTAGAAACCATCAAAACATTTTTTTCTCTTTTTTTAACTGCATAAAAGATAGTTGGAGGCTGATTGTTTTCTGCAGGCGACAAGAACATTTTATAATGCTTTTTATACACAAGCCCTAAATTAACTTCAGGGACTGGGACTAATTGTTATAGAATTGCTATTATTTTAATAAAATGCTCAGGAAATATCTTTAAATAATTTATTTGAAATGTCTTTGCTATATTTGTAATAGTCGGGGAGACTCCTGGTCTCCCTGACATGTTATATATGAATCATTGTTACAGGCTCTTAATATTTGTACATATTTGATATGTAAAATAAAGTACCAATACCTGTACAAAAATTCATATACTGCGTTGGTTCCTTTTCCTGTTCTACTTTTTAGGTAATAGAGGGGTATAGAAGTGACAGGTAGTGGTAAACTTTAATGAGATTACTAATGAAGTTTTTGTGCCATACCGTATATACTCGAGTATAAGCCGAGTTTTTCAGCACATTTTTTTGTGCTGAAAGTGCCCCCCCTCGGCTTATACTTGAGTCAAGCTCTTTTTTGCAGCAGAGAATTACATTTTCCGACCCGACTTTGGGGCCCCGTATCTGGGGGCTACTTGGTGCTAGGAAATTTGGTTTGCAAACCTAGTGGCACTAGCACTACAATATATCCAAAGTTGGGGTTCCTAGCACCAAGTGGCCCTGAGATACGGGGCCCCCATCGGTCAACTGTGTCTATCTGCAGCAATGTAATTTCGGGACCCTTTGGGTCCAGAGACCCCAAATTTTGGCTAGGGGGCATCTAGGAACCCTTAACTACCAAGTTTGAAGTTCGGGGGACCTATGGCTGCAAATAGGCACAATGAGGCATGCAAATGGGCACAGTGAGGCTGCAAATGGGCATTGTTGACCCTCTTTTACACTTACAGTAGCTGTGCATTTCTCACCCTAGGCTTATACTCCGAGTCAATACGTTTTCCCAGTTTTTTTGTGGTAAAATTAGGTACCTCGGCTTATATTTGGGTCAGCTTATACTCCAGTATATACAGTATATAACATTTATTAAACCTTTTTTTTTTTTTTTTTTTTGTGTTTTATTATTCACTTCAATAGGTTCCCAAAGTGGTATACATATTGGATACATCCATAGTTGATGTAAACCCTCACATATACTCAGTGAAGTGAACAGCCTCAGATGATACACAGAGATGAAACAAAACTTCCTACATACAGTGCCTTTGAAAAAGTATTCATACCCCTTGAAATTTTCCACATTTTGTCATGTTACAACCAAAAATGTAAATGTATTTAATTGGGATTTTATGTGATAAACCAACACAAAGTGGCACATAATTGTGAAGTGGGAGGAAAACGATAAATGCTTTTTTTTTATTTTTTACAAATAGATATGTGAAAAGTGTGGCGTGCATTTGTATTCAGCCCCCCCTGAGTCAATACTTTGTAGAACCACCTTTCACTGCAATTACAGCTGCAAGTCTTTTTGGGGATGTCTCTACCAGCTTTGCACATCTAGAGTGACATTTTTTCCCATTCTTCTTTGCAAAATAGCTCAAGCTCTGTCAGATTGGATGGAGAGCGTCTGTGAACATCAATTTTCAAGTCTTGCCACAGATTCTCAATTGGGTTTAGGTCTGGGCTTTGACTGGGCCATTCTAACACATGAATATGCTTTGATCTAAACCATTCCATTGTATCTCTGGCTGTATGTTTAGGGTTGTTGTCCTGCTGGAAGGTGAACCTCCGCCCCAGTCTCAAGTCATTTGCAGATTCGAACAGATTTTCTTCTAAAGATTGCCCTGTATTTGGTTCCATCCATCTTCCCATCAACTCTGACCAGCTTCCCTGTCCCTGTGTGGAAAAGCATCTCCACACACAGGTGGACTCTATTTCTAATTAGGTGACTACTGAAGGCAATTGGTTCCACTAGATTTTAGTTAGGGTCAATCAGAGTAAGGCCTCTTTCACACGGACGATCCGTTCAGGTCCGCCTGTCAGTTTTTTAGGTGGACCTGAATGGACGCTCCATAGACCTCTATGGAGGGACGGATCCGAAAAAGTGTGATGGAGGAAAAACCTACTTTTCCATCCGTCATCAGATCAGTGATGACAGACTCGATGGTCCATCTTCATCCGATCCCCCATTGGGGAGAGCGGCGCTCTGATAGGTCCGTCCCTGCACAGTGTGCAGAGACAGACCTGTTATCTGCCTTCTCAGCGGGGATCGACGGCGCGATCCCCCACTGAGCAGAGCGGGCTGCGTACACGGACACGTCCGTTTGAAGGAGCCCTTAAGGGCGCTGAATACAACTGCATGCCACACTTTTTACATATTTATTTGTAAACAATTTGGAAAACCATTTATCATTTTTCTTCAACTTCACAATTATTTCCCACTTTGTGTTGGTCTATCACATAAAATCCCAATAAAATTTATTTACGTTTTTGGTTGTAACATGACAAAATCAGGAAAATGTCACGGGGTATGAATACTTTTTCAAGGCACTGTGTTTTATTTGTATATCTGCTGTCTTCTGCTTTCTACACTGTTTAGAAAGTGAACATCGTGTTAGAATTGTTTCTTCCTGTTCCACCACTGGGTGTGGACTCTGGGCATACACTGCGGTGCAAGCCTGATGCATCACTTTCTCCCGCAAAGTAAGTATTCCAGAATTTTTTTTTTTCCCCCAACAAGAAAGGCTTAACATACACGTTGGCTAAGAATTGCAGGAGCATTTAAAGGGTAACTTCACTTTCGTGGGGGGAAAAACAAAAAGCAAAAAAATGTTAATAATATATATATATATATATATATATATATATATATATATATATATATATATATATATATATATATATATAAAAATCTCTATCTATATATATATATATATATATATATATAAATAGCGAAATTGTATATGGATATATATATAGATAGATAGATATAAATATATATATATATATGTAAAAGCAAAAAAATGTTAATAATATAGCGTTGTGGATAAATAACAGTAAAGGAGGATTTTACCTGGGACAAAATTTGCAAATAAACATGTACATACTGTATAATGGTAGTTAAAAATGATCCACATGATCACTCTCCTTAGCATTTTTGTTGGTGGAGAATAATTGTGGTCAATTAAGTCTTTGTCACAGCATTTGTAGCTGATTCACTGAAACTGCAGGCACTTTGTGTTGTCTACTTTTTACTGTAGAGCTCCAGTAGAAATCAGTCTAAACAAGAACTATAGGAAACGTTTTTTTTGTCATTTTGGATAGGGCAAGGGAGGGTTATACCCCTATAAGATTTATTTTTGCTATCCTTGTCCCATTGGGAAGATTTACCTTCACTTCTTGTCCCATAGCCAAACAGGAGAAATCTCTGAAAATTAAGGAAATCTCTTGGGGACCCCTAGGTCACCAGAACTAGTGTCCCTATTGAAAGATTTCCCATCTATTACTTTTCTTTCAATCATAATGGTCAATTGGACAAAGGGAGAGGGTGAATCTCCCTAACAGGAGAACAGAGAAGTCCCATAGGAAGTCACGAGACCTGTGACGAAACCGGTAGGGGAAGCCTGATTGTCTGACGTGTGGGAAGCAGGAAGTGGACTGGAGAGGAGGCATAGGATAAACTGAACACTGTGAAACCGGGGCTGCAGATCCGGGATTCAGGTGATCCTATCCTCCCTCACTACCACAGCACTACAGCACTTTATAAGCAATGTTTTTTATTATACAAGTGTGAGTTGAATGTAAATTGAGCATTTTTAAAGATTAAACATTTCTCAGACGGTATTAAACTATTGTATGCCTCTATTATTTTCCCTATGTGGCATATGTGAGGAGGCTTGGTGGAAGTGACCAGGAGATACTGGTATCCATTTAAAGCTGAGCTATTATTAGGAGCAGGAGGTGACCAGTGTGGAGCATCAGCATACAGCAGCCAGTATGCTAATAGGAGACATAAGGATGATCCTGGCTATCTGCTAATAACAACTTTAGGCTTATTTTCTAAGCCCTTAAGGCGAGGGTACAATTTATGGGGGAGGAGTGCACATTGCATGAAGACACCTTATCACTTCATTTATTTTTATGGACTTTGTTGATCA
Organism: Lithobates sylvaticus; assembly: GCA_028564925.1. Taxonomy (NCBI): domain Eukaryota; kingdom Metazoa; phylum Chordata; class Amphibia; order Anura; family Ranidae; genus Lithobates; species Lithobates sylvaticus. Next base: position 171,773,832 of record CM053032.1, read on the forward strand.
TCTTTATATCATTATGGACTGTGTGTGATTCATGGAGCATGATGTATGTATAATATATATATATATATATATATATATTTTTATATATATATATATATATATATATATATATATATATATATATATATATATTATAGTTTTTTTCACATTGTGGGGAAGTGCGGGCAGCTGTTTTCAGTTTTTAGTCCACGGTAGCTTATAGTTTTGGCAGCTCACAAGGTTTCACCCATTTGAAACGGGGACACAGATAGCAATAAAAACTAACAGGTGTTCTAAACCATCTTCTCTCTATCCAAAACCAAAAAACTTTAAATACCTTTCTTTAGTGCCAGGCTTAGGTTAATGTGCTGTTTTGCAACTGCCTAACAGTTTTTTTTATTAAATACTATGCAAAAAATACCTGCGCTCAAGGTTAAGTAACTTCCTGGATGAAATGTGGATATTTTCCATAATGGCACTTGTGAATATAGGAGGATCTGTTGTTGAATTAATCAACATTTTGTGCAATCAAAAGTTTGTGTCAGCTCAGCTGTTGAGATTATTTTTCTTCCAACGGTGCATCTTGAAAATTGTGATTCACAATAAATATGTATGAGGAGTTTTGTCGTGAGTTCTTCTGTGACAATAAGGCTTTATTGTTTATTTAAAGCAAGTAAAAAGAACAATCTATCCTGAATGCCATATGAGGGATTGGATTAATTTGTGAGCAGAACACTGAGTCATTTACATTTACAATTTTTAACACTGATGCTAAAATATGAAAGCAGAACAAAAGAAAGAAAATTTATTTATTTGTCAAGTGATACCTTCTGCAATTGCAACTGTTTATAGTCAGTAATAAGAGGAATGGTAATGATATATGCCCATTGCCATACTGGTTATTGTCTGGAGCAAGTTGTTTCGTACATGGAATAATCCTGTTTGCAATGCAACTGCATGGAGAACATGGAATGACTGAGTCTTAGTGATGGGTTCATCCAAAGATTTTCCACCAAAGTGGAATGCCTGTCATGCTAAACGAATTTCACCTACAATCTGCCTATTTATGCTGAACTGTAAAGCAAACATCAGTACAGCAGCCAATGTCGTCTTCTTATTTAATGAATTAGCTGGGTAACAATATATTTGTGTGCCTGGCTGTGGGCATGCCAATCAGCAACAATTGGCTTCATCACCAGTTGAGGTCAATGCCTGACTGGAAAGGTGTCTCAAAGTATTTTAGGAAGGAGGAACAGTAATCAGGTATCCGAAATACTTTCTGAAGTTGTTGATACTCAAGCAGGTTGGGTCATGTAGCCCTTCTGCTTCTCGGTTATGAAGCGCCAAGTTACAATACATTTGGCTACATTCCCATTTAACTGCATCCACTTGCCGTTGTGGACCTTCACACAAAAGCTTCTTAAATCTCATCATGTCTATAGTTCCTCTAAAAAAAGGGGTAGCATCTATATGTTTCATTTGTCAACAGAGAAGGTCTAAAATAATTGCGCTTATGTGTGGTCACCTTGATACTTGTCTTTCCAGTGACATCATATTATATGGGAAGCCAATAAAAGCAGTAGCTACAGTAAACATTAGGGATGAGCCGAACACCCCCCCCGTTCGGCTCACACCAGAACCCGCGAACGGACCTAAAGTCCGTGCGAGCTTTAGAACCCTATTAGTTATAATGGATGCGAACGTTCGAAATTAAAAGTGCTCATTTTAAAGGCTAATATGCATCTTAATGTCATAAAAAGTGTTTGGGGACCTGGGTCCTGCCCCAGGGGACATGTATCAATGCAATTTTTTTTTTTAAAAAACGGCCGTTTTTTCAGGAGCAGTGATTTTAATAATGCTTAAATTGAAACAATAAAAGTGTAATATTCCTTTAAATTTCGTGCCTGGGGGGTGTCTATAGTATGCCTGTGAAGGGGCGCATGTTTCCCGTGTTTAGAACTGTCTCTGCGCAAAGTGTCATTTTTGAAAGTAAAAAAGCTATTTAAAATCACTCGCGGCTAATGTTAATTCACGGCTCCTGTAACAGAGAACAGTGATTCATTGAAACTCATTCATAAAAAAAAAAGTCATTGATAAAAAATAAAAAAAATGAAAAAAAAAAAGCGTAGGGGTCCCCCCAAATTCAATAACCAGGCCCTTCAGGTCTGGGATGGATATTAAGGGGAACCCCAGCCAAAAAAAAAATGGCGTAGGGACCCCCTAAAAATCCATACCAGACCCTTGAGGTCTGGTATGGATTTTAAGGGGAACCCTAGCCAAAAAAAATGGCGTGGGGTCCCCCTCAAAATCCATACCAGACCCTTATCCGAGCACGCAACCTGGCAGGCCGCAGGAAAAGAGGGGGGGATGAGAGAGCGGCCCCCCCTCCCACCTGAACCGTACCAGGCCACATGCCCTCAACATTGGGAGGATGCTTTGGGGGTCTAAGACCACCAAAGCACCTTGTCCCCATGTTGATGAGGACAAGGGCCTCTTCCCCACAACCGTGCCCGTGGTTGTGGGGGTCTGCGGGCGGGGGGCTTATCGGAATCTGGAAGCCCCCTTTAACAAGGGGACACCCAGATCCCGCCCCCCCCTGTGTGAAATGGTAAGGGGGTACAAAAGTACCCCTACCATTTCACCAAAAAAGTGGCAAAAATTGTAAAAATGACAGGAGACAGTCTTTGACAATTCCTTTATTAAAATCTTCTTTCTTCTTTCTTCATCCTTCGGTTTCTTCATCTTCTCCTTCCTTCATCTTCTTCCATCTTCTTCTTCCATTTTCTTCTTCCTCCAATTCACTTCTTCTTGCGCTGGTCTTCTCGTCCTTCTCGTCCGGCATCTTCTTCCGTCGGCGTCGGTGTCGGTGTCTTCTTGGGCCGCTCCACGCAATGGGAGGCTCCCGCTGTGTGAGGCTCCGCTCCATCTGACAGGTCTTTTAAAACGGAGGGCACCTGGTGACCCCGCCCCCCTCTGACGTCATGGGGAAAGCCATCATGGAATTCCCCATGACGTCCCTGTGCGTCAGAGGGGGCGGGGTCACCAGGTGCCCTCCATTATAAAAGACCTGTCAGACGGAGCGGAGCCTCACACAGCGGGAGCCTCCCATTGTGCGGAGCGGCCCAAGAAGAGACAGAGACACCGACGCCGACGGAAGAAGATGCAGGACGAGAAGGACGAGAAGACCAGCGCAAGAAGAAGCGTATCGGAGGAAGAAGAAAATGGAAGAAGAAGATGGAAGAAGATGAAGGAAGGAGAAGATGAAGAAACCGAAGGATGAAGAAAGAAGAAAGAAGATTTTAATAAAAGAATTGTCAAAGACTGTCTCCTGTCATTTTTACAATTTTTGCCACTTTTTTGGTGAAATGGTAGGTTGAGTGCTCGGATAAGGGTCTGGTATGGATTTTGAGGGGTACCCCACGCCATTTTTTTTGGCTAGGGTTCCCCTTAAAATCCATACCAGACCTCAAGGGTCTGGTATGGATTTTGAAGGGGACCCTACGCCATTTTTTTTTTTTTTTGGCTGGGGTTCCCCTTAATATCCATCCCAGACCTGAAGGGCCTGGTTATTGAATTTGGGGGGACCCCTACGCTTTTTTTTGGTTTTTTATTAATGAATGACAGTTCTCTGTGTTACAGGAGCCATCAATTCATTAGCCGCGAGTGATTTTAAATAGCTTTTTTCCTGCAAAAATGACACTTTTTTGCAGGGAAAGTTCTAAGCACAGGAAACCTGCCCCCCTTCACAGGCCACCTATAGACACCCCCCAGATGTGATACTGCAATGCTGTTCTAACAGCACGCACACACATATCCCCAGAAATAAAGCACATATTGTCAGCAGCACACTGACACGCTGACACTGACTGAAACATAATATGCGAGGCCGCCGGCCTCTTATACCGTGGGGCGTGTACTAAAGCCCCTGAGCTATAATTGGCTACAGGCATCCTGCCTGTAGCCAATTATGGCTCTCCTCGCTGCCGGCGCTGTGATTGGCCAAGCATGCAGGGTCACAGTGCATGCTTGGCCAATCATTAGCCAGCATTGCACTGCGCGGGCCGCAATGCATTGCGGGGCCGCTGGCATCACACGAATTTGATGCGAGCGGCCCCAATAGTTCTGGGCTCGCAGAGCGAGCGAACGCCCGATGCTCGATTCGAACATGGGTTCGAATCGAACACCGGGCTCATCCTTAGTAAACATAATGGGATTATCACCTATATTGATCTACAGCCACCAACATTCCAGTTTTGCCCTAAATATTATGCTCATGGTGGTAATGCAATGCAATAAATGGAATAATCCATTTACTTTTTGCCTTCAGCACTACTATACTTTATGTAGTAGTTTTACCTTTATCACTATTTGGGCATTTTGAAAATTAATGAGAAACAAACATTACTGAAATTTGTAACTTGATCATGTACTGTTGAGAATTTATGATGGGCTTCTTGAAACTCTCATGGTAGCTCACAGAGTGGTTTTAATGCCAATAATCAAACAGTAGATGGGATGAAAACAACTCCCATGACTTGTCAAAATCCATTCAGACATTAACTAGACAGAATAAAATATCTGGTTATACAAAAGTATCTGTCAAGTATATATACAGTGATCCTACAGCTGTTGCCACAATTTCCTGTGCAATGCTGTTGCATTAATTTCCTGTTCAACTTAAATACTAAACATTTGAGTTTTCAGACATGCTAATATACATGTATGGCCACAACATTTAAGAGCCCTTCCAACCTTTACATGGGTCAAGTGGCTGGAACTTCAGATGCCTAAGCACCTTTTATGTCTGAATATATAATCTGATGCAGTTCAACAGACAGCATTCGGGAGTCAGCATTGTTCATGAACCCATCACCACTGTCAGTACAGTACTTGTCTGCTTCACCGACACACACAAAAAGAATAATTCACCAGTAATTATGTAACTCTCAATTAGTATGATTATGATGCAGGTTTGATATTTAATTTGCCAGCATTCTTTCATGATGTAAGACCAAGCATGTGAATAGGTGGAAAATTGTGACAAATCTTGCCTGGATCTGCTTCTGTTTACATGACTAAGTAAATGCAATAACAAATGACACTGACGGCATGTATCTTCCTTGTTACATAAGGAGTCGCCTTCCATTATCAAAACAAAATAAAATATTCTTATATAAAAAAAAACATGAGCTTGCATAGCAATAGACAGAAAGCTGAAGTATAGGAGATGAACGCCATTGACTCTCCAGCTATCGTTGAACCACTGGAGCACCATGAATGGGTTGTCTGTCGCAGGAACAAGAAGAAAGTCCATGTAAAACTAGTATACACAAAAATTCTGGGGATCTTCTTCATCCATATCTCTTTATGTAGTTATGAGTCTTATATCACCTTTTTCCCCAGCTTGGCCATTCTAATCCTCAATGCTGTAGACAAAAAGAACAGAATCAGAGCCATATTTTCTTTATGTAATTTATATAAAAAAAAAAGGAAAAAGCTGGCTTGCCAACTTTTGAGATTTTTTTTAAATGGAAAGTTAAAAGCACTTCCAAAGTGGGATCGCATAAGATATCAAAATGTTCCTGTAAACTTTAGTTTTTTTTCTTGAAAGGTAATCTGTCAGGGTAGGTGTTAGCAAGCTTAGCAGAGGTTCCTGTCTTAGCAGGACAATGGCATTGGCTGTATTCCAGAAATGGTATTAGGTCCACGGCAGTTACTGACTGTGCATAATGTTACTTATATAGACCTGACACTAGTCTTAATTAGGAGCCTCAGCCATCACAAGTATCCGATCCCTCTTGAAATGAAACTTCACACTTGTTTGTACGCCCTTCCCTCCCACGCTCCTTCATATATTAAACTGCAGTCAATTCTGCAGGCACAATTCAGCTGTTGAAAGATCTATTTGAGCAAGTATCTTTCCATAAACATACATGCTCTGCCCATTCAAGTTTTCATGTTTATATACATAAAACAAAAATGGCATAGCTGGAGCACACCGATAGCTAGCATTTGAAACCACCCCCCTCCCCACTAGACTTTAATGCCTTCCCTCTTTTCACTCCTTAATTGTGGAGGACTGATAATAACATTAGGAACATGTAACTGTCATTAAAGGCTAAGTTTACCTTTGATAGAAATAAATAAATACAGATGATTTTGCAGGTAAAAAAATGTGCATTTATTTTATTTCATTTACAGAAGCCTGTGGATCAGTGGATTGTGGTTGCTATCTCAGATTCTTACAGACACTACCTATACCTCTCTGCCAGTACCTCTGTATGGGCAGACAGTTACTGAGCTGCAGGAAGTGTCAATGGACTATAAGAGGGCGCTGATCGGTGATCATTGAGAACTACAAGTCCGTCTGCCACAGTGGCAGAAATTACTTGTAGTTTAATCATTCACAGTCGCACCAATTTAAATGTAACAGCAGCTGTGGAGAGAAGACACCCCCCCCTTGCTGTTACAGGGGTTCTAGGGTTGAGGGGGCTGGTGATTACAAGCATGTTCCATGTTATACCCTAAATATGAATGATTGGGGATCGTATCACTACAGAGTGGTACTGTGGATACGGTAATTAAGTATAAAATGCCATGTCCCAATAAATTGGATTTTTAAAAAGTAGCTTTACAGATGATGGACTTTATAGGCATAACACAATTATAAATTAAAAATAAAATTTATTACAAAAACATACAAGACAATTGCATTAAAATTCATCGACTATTTACAAAAATGCCTGGAAGCACGAACACCACACCACCTACATACATATACAATGGGTTACTAGAAGTGGGGGACCAGTGAGGTCACTCTCTAATACTTGATTAAAAGAAAGAGAGGGCGGTGTGTCATAATACAGCTCAGCTGTACATGTTGCGCGTATTCAACAGACGCTTCTTCAGGAGCTTATGGCGTATTCGTTTTTGTCAGAAAAGGAAGGAGAAAAGATAAGCAGAGAATAATGTCCACAGCTCAGCTGGGAATGCAGGGAGAATTCAAGTCGCTTCTAGATCAATCTATAAGGCAACCTCACAACGTAAACCATAATGCGATTGATGATGATGCAGCTACCCCTACCACGCTCTGTGTCTGTCACTTAAGCAGAGATTCAAAGGGGAATTCTACCTTGTAAGATACCTGTTGGGAACTATTTACTTATGGATAATGAAGCTGTATAGTTAGTGGGGGATCCCCTAACTGGTCAAGATATTGCCAAATTAGTCGCCCTTTAGCACCTCCTATTGGTCTTGTTAACCATCATCAATCATCTTAAGGTTTACGTTGTGAGGTTGCCTTATAGATTGATCTAGAAGCGACGTGAAGATAATTCTCCCTGCATTCCCAGGGAGAATTCCCCTGCAACATGTAGTGCTGAGCTGTATTATGACACACTGCCCTCTCTTTCTTTTCATCAAGTATTGGAGAGTGACCTCACTGGTCCCCCACTTCTAGTAATCCTTTGTATATGTATGTAGGTGTTGTGGTCTTCGTGCTTCCGGGCATTTTGTAAATAGTCAATTTTAATGCAATTGTCTTGTATGTTTTTGTAATAAATTTTATTTTTTATTTATAATTGTGTTATGCCTAAGTCCATCATCTGTAAACCTACGTTTTAAAAATACCCCAAATATGGGTGTAACATGCTGGTAAATGTAAATCTATCCTTTAAAGTGGAACTAAACCCTCCTATCCTTTACAGACAAGGAACCTGCCATTGTAGCCTCTGTTTGATCTACAGTTCAGTTGCCATGATGATGCACATGTGATTCGTTATGACTAGGGTTGCCACCTAATACCTTCAAAACTGAACACATGTTAATTACAGGTTCTGTGGCTGATTAAGGTAGTAATTAAACTCACTTAGTGCCTTATCTGAATAAAATTTTCCGTAGAAACTGTGTAATTAAAATGTGTTCGGTTTTAAAGGGGTGAGGTGGCAACCCCAGTTATGATACTAGCCATTTGATGACTTTAAAGTTTGGTTGAATCCATAAGCAAATGTGAGCGTTGTCATTCACAGCATGACTTGAATGTAACTGTGTGGGAAACCGTTAAATTGAAAATTTTAGTTCCGCTTTGAGCGTCAGTGGCTGTGTGCTGCCTCTAGAAGCCATGCTGATGGCTATGTAGAAATCTGGCTCAGCTTGTATGTGATTACTCTGTCATAGCTGACACAATGATCACATAATCCAAAAACATTTGCTGCAGGTCAGTGACAGCTTGGGGCTGACAGCTACCAGCCACACAAAGCGTCAGCTGTTGGCTTTTAGGAGGAATGGATTATAAATGTATTCCCAGCATGGAGAAAGCTAATATACAAATTGTGGGTGAAAAGGGGTTACTGGCTGAAGCAGGTGTGCAGACCTAAAAAATAAAACACTGCATTTTACCGTGCAGGCTAGTGTGAACCAAGGCTTAAAGTCAGAGATCTTCACATCTGAGTCCCTGAGTAGCATAGCAAACCCTATGGTGTTTCTTTTTAAGTTTGCCAAAAACTGAATACCATACTTGGGTAGAGGTTATTCATTCTGTTGTAATAGGTTTGGTAGATACCTAAGAATATTTTTCCTATTTAAATTAAAATACAATAATTGTAATAATTTTATATTGTAAATTTAAACCGCACAAAGATATATAATATCGTCATGAAAGAAGGCTGTTTCACAGTGATTTGAATAGGATCATTATTTTGATTGTTAAAATTTATGATTCTTAAGATTTACACATAAGGCTAATCAAATGATTGTGCCAATGTCATAAGTAATTCATCCTACATAAAAATCAGGACATGTGTTGAATCTGTAAATATTCTGAAATATATACAGTACTTGTCAATGGAAATAAGTATAAGCAATCATTAACCATCACTTGAAGAGCGCATACATTTCCATAGCATATCGCTTATCACAGTAACAATGGTCACTTTATTTGTAGTTTACAAAAGTAATGTAGTTTCTGCATCGCTTGTGAAAATGTCTTGCAATAAGAAAAGTAAGTTTAAGAAATTATATATATATATATATATATATATATATATATATATATATATATATGTGTGCTATATGCTTGCTGTGATCAAATCTCTACAGCAAAGGCATAGTAAACGTCCTGAGAGTTGAAGACATGTACTCCACACTGATAATTGCTTTCATGAGAGAGCGGTCATCAGACCAAGCATTGTTGTAAAGACATTGCTTCATCAACAAAGATTACCTCCCCATGCCCTTTGTGTCAAGGGGCAAACAGAGAAAACAAGGACATAAATAATGAAATACATACTGTACACAGGCTGCATATGTTGATTTCCTTCTGAAAATGCTACTTACCTGGTTGTCTCTTGAATCAATACTTTACATCAGTGGCCTGGAGCAAGCAATTTAGACCAAGGACAGCTCAATCAGGTGGCAGTAGGCAGCAAGCATTTTCAGAAGGAAACTATGGCAATGTTAGCCAACTATATTTTTTCAGAACAAGCTTCCATAAAAGACTTCTGAAAATCCCTTTGTTATAAAGGCACATAACTAACTCTGGTCCATAAGAAGTTAATGTAAACCAGGACATGTATACACAAGTTTCACGCTTATAAGCAAGCCAGGTACTTTTGCGATGTGTTGCCAAATGTATGAGTTACTTTAATTTTACCTCCAGTTGCTTGAGAAGTTGATCCTAAACTGCATGGAGCAGTTTCTGAGTTGCCTTGAACTGATTTATGTTGCTTTTGCATTCATATTGATTTGTATGGGGAATAAAAGCAACTCAGATGCAGTATTGAATAAAATAAGTAGGCTGCTATCAGTGTGCTCAAAACCCCTGCCCAGTTTCCATGAGTTGTTGCAGTAAGTGCAAGTATGAACTGTTGTTCTGTCAATAGGAGGTAAAATCAACAAGTCCTACGTGTTTGTCCTTGTTTATCAGTAAATCTCATAAATTGCCCATACTAACCAGTCAGATTGCAATTTTCACTTTCCAACTGTCAGTTCCCATAGCAGATTTGAATCTGATTGGTGGTTGTGACTCCCTGATAAACAAGTCCTGTTTCTACTATAGTTTAAATTTTATTTCTAAATTTAGCAACACCTGAGTTACTAAATCATGCAACTCTAATAATAATAACTCAAAATGAAGCCACATTAAACTGGCATGATAGTTCTGCTAGTACAAGTTGGTAAGAACAAAGCAGGAATGTTACATTATAGAACAGCAGTTGCGTTTTTTCACTCGTATCTCACCTGTTAATGATGGGTCCTCAGTTCCATCATCTGTGGTCTGTTTGGAAACAGGAACGTAGTTATGAGAACCCAGGCTAGATTCTTGTTCTTGTAAGGATATTGAGTTCTTGTAGGGTTGAGGACCATGCAGTGTGACATTGTGTTTCGGTAGTTTATGTGCAACGCTATTTGGCAAAGGAGGATTAGAAATGGGTTCTGCTTTGGTTACCGGTTGCTTAATCAGTCCTTCCACAGTTGCTTCTTCTTCTTTGTCATTGTCATCATCAATGATGACCAGTTCTGCTCGAATGACTCCCTCGTAATCTGTAAGTGGTCTGCTTTCATTTTCATCGGCATCCTGGTAGCCCATGAAAATCATAGTAACTGGCTCAGAGCCATCTATGTAACATGGTGTGGCATGGACAACACTGTGTTGGAAGTCATCTTCCATATTAGGAGCAGTAGAGTGTTTGGTGGCGCATCCTTCTGAGTTAACAAACACTGCCTGATGGTAATCTTCTTTCAGTTGTGGTTCTACATGGGTTGATTGTCCATTTTGCATGATAACTTTTGGCTGTGAATAAACTGGGGCTTTTGGCACAAATTGAATCTTTGGGAATATATCTTCCTCTACTGTTGGACTGTGACCATTTTGCTGGTTCACAATGATGGGTGAGTTGTGACCATTTACATTTTGTTGAACCTGCCCTTTATGGAGGGTGGAACTGTTGTAAGAGTTGGAGAACACAGGTTCATGGTATTCTGTGGGAGACTGTGTGCTCTTCTCTGTAGCTTTCCTCAAGAGTTCCTCTACTTCAACGGGAGCAAGACTGTTTATGTCATTTTTAATTGTCTTTCCTTCAGAGCTTACAGCAAACACAGACTTCCTGCCATCATCATAAACTTTAACTCCTGTATCTTTAAACTCGCTGGAGGGGACCGGGATTGAGGATAACACTATGTTCTTTCCAGTCTTTGTGTCTTTTTCAACTTTGATTTCCATGGCAAATAATGCTGGAACGAAATTACATTATTTATGTAGAATATTCAGTTTTTTATTTTGATTATGAATAAAGCTGGAAATCACTGTAAAGGCCTGTACACACGATCAGACTTTTTGACAACCAACATGCAAATTAGCTGTTTTGGACCAACATCCGACCGTGTGTACGCTCCATCGGACCAACTTTTTCCAGGTTTCATCTGACTTTTGTTGGCTGTGCGAACGGACCAACTTTCTGCCAACAAAAGTCCGATGGACCAAAGTCCGACCGTGTGTACACAAAACCAACGGACTTTTGTACAAACCAATGCAAAAGATCAGACAACAATACAGAAGTTGACCAAAGGTGGCGGTAAAGAGCAGAAAAACCAAGTGATTTGGTGAAAGTTGGCTGAAAAAGTCCTGCCGTGTGTATGCAATACCAACTTGGGGCCAACGCCCTTTGGACAAAAATCCACAGGAAAGTTGGTCCACGGTCCGATCGTGTGTATGAGGCTTAATAGGCACAGCTAATAAAGTGATGGCATTGGCTTTTGGGTCTCATCCCAAGTGGGTGCCCTGCTGCTTAGTGAACCCAGGAGGTCACTTGCTCAGCACAGGCTCCATTTAGATAACACATTGCATTTTCTCAAACAATCCAAAGCGTTCTCTGATTGAATGATGTAGAGATAATGGCATCACCGCTCTGCCCCTCCACCTCTTCCAATCAGAGAGCACTTTGCTGTGCAATAGCCTGGAATTCAACTTGGGATTCAACTGAAGATTATATCTGCGTAAAATGTTTGTTCGTTAGGTGATCATAAAAAAATATAATAAATACAAATATATATATATATGACTATATTGTCAAAAGTATTGGGACATCTGCCTTTACACGCACATGAACTTTAATGGCATCCCAATCTTAGTCTGTAGGGTTCAATATTGAGTTGGCCCACCCTTTGCAGCTATGACAGCTTCAACTCTTCCGGGGAAGACTTTCCACATGGTTTAGGAGTGTGTCTATGGGAATATTTGACCATTCTTTCAGAAGCGCATTTGTGAGGTCAGGCACAGGTGTGGACAAGAAGGCCTGGCTCACAGTCTCCACTTCTTACCAAAGGTGTTCTATTGGGTTGAGTGGCCTGCACAGAGTCCTGAACTCAACCCGATAGAACACCTTTGGGATGAATTAGAGCGGAGACTGCGAGCCAGGCTTTCTCGTCCACACCTGTGTCTGACCTCACAAATGCGCTTCTGAAAGAATGGTCAAATATTCCCATAGACACACTCCTAAACCATGTGAACAGTCTTCCCCGGAACAGTTGAAGCTGGAATGACTGGGACTGGGATGCCATTAAAGTTCATGTTGCGTGTAAAGGCAGACGTCTAAATACTTTTGGTACTATAGTGTATGTGTTGCTGGGTGGCCGCTGTTTATGCGCTGCGTTCACTGTGTGCTGTCAGCACAAAGACTGAGCTTTCACAGTCAGCGCTTTGTCTGGGCTGCAGATCAGTAGTCAGAGGGACTAGCTTCCGATCATGTGACCACTGTGACAGTGCCAATCTTTCTTCTCACCCTTGAACAGTTCCAAACTATTTAAAGGGACATTAGGGCAGGCAGGAAGGGGGTTAAGAGAGTAAAGTTATTCATACTACTAATTCTTCACTATTAACATATTAATGTGCTTTAATACTATGAATAAACCCTACATAAGCAGCTCTTTCCAAGCACCTTATGTAGACAAGTCAGTGGATAGTGTGAGTTTTCCAGTACCAGTTTGTCTGTTAGCAGAGAAAAAAGTAATTAACAGGAAAGTAATAAATAAAATAAAGATACCCTTTCTTGGTTCTTCCCCATCCTCAGCATGTGCACTTTCCATTTTTCTGACAAATTTTGGCTTATAAGAAGGTGGTAGGTCGGGTATGCCAGCATATATATCCTTTATGGGTTCTGTGAAAGAAATCATTATTGAGAAAATGAAACATATATAACAATAAAAGTTCAGGCGTTATAGACAGTAAAATCTAGGCATGCAAGAACAACTGAGATTACACACGTCTTTATTTGATATTTGATCTGTCACAATTACCCACATGGCTTCCATATATAGAACTGCTACAAGCCTTTGGTGACAAAAACATGGTAAACTTAAAGCCCATGCCTAATTCTTAACCTGACCCCATTGACTTTCTTCCTTCTAAAACTATTAAAATGGACCTGTGCCCAGATCATGCATGCTAAAGTATTAAAGGGATACTAAAGGTTCACCTTTATTTTTATAAAAAAACAAACAAACATGCAGTTGGTTTTGCATAGAGTGGCTCCGATCCTTCTCTTCTGGGGTCCCCCAGCGGCGCTCCTGGCTCCTCCTCTTCTCGAGTGCCCCGTTGGAGAAGCGCTGTCCCTTGGGACACCCATGCGGGCACAAACCCATGTCCTGCTGCTGCGTCCATTGACACAGGCAGCAGGATTTGGCCCCGCCCCCGGCTTCCGCATCATTGGATTTGATTGACTGCAGTGGGAGCTAATGGCTGTACTGCTATCAATCAATCCAAACAGGACCCGAGACACCGGCTTGAGCGGGGGTGCTCGTCTCCAGCATAGGAACAATCGGGCTCAGGTAAGTAAAAAGGGGGGCTCTGGGGCGCAGATGCACTACAAGAGGTTTTTCACCTCAATGCATAGAATGCATTAAGGTGAAAAACAGTGAGGGTTTACAACCCCTTTAAGTATAAAGTATACATATTTTGAACAAGAAGTAAAACCACTTTAAAACAAGCCTTCGTTCATCTCCATATCTACTGTGTAAGCATTGTGAAGAAACAGAGCAGTGGGGGTTTAAAGCATTTTTTTTCTAGAAAATTACTTAGAATCAACAAACATTATATATATATATATATTTATATATTTTATTATTATATATTCATATATACACACAGTATCTCACAAAAGTGAGTAAACCCCTTATTAGATCTTTTCATGTGACACTGAAGAAATTACACTTCAGCCTGTATAGGCAACCCAGCAGCTAATCAGCCACTGGGATTGCTTTTAGATGAAAGAGCATCCCTGAAAAAAAAATACCGTGCTGCAGCCATAATCCTGGGATAACCACTTGAAGCCAGTCACATATGTAGCACCCTGGAATTTAGGCATGGTTGCTCTTCACAGATTTACTTACCAGGAGTAGTTATCCTGGTTGATTGATAGAGATCTATTAATTTCTCCCTAAGTTTGGCCTGGTTGCACTTTTCTCTTCTACAACTAGGTGGCCGGGTACTTGGTGGTACTAGGTACGAGAAGGGCAACCCAAGGCCAGGTTATGGGTATATGGGGTATCTCAGCCAATGGGCAGGGGTTTTCTTGAATCCCTTGGCCTGCTGGGAAAGCCTATATATTTGGGTGAAGTCAGGTGATCCATGTTCTGTGCCACCTGGACGGCTGTCTGGGTGGACGTGTGTTGTATTGCCTGGGCTGCTAGGCCGGAGATTGGGTCTATCCTGGGCACATCTGGCTGCTAGGATGTCAGAGGGCCTATCCAGAAGCAAGAGAGCAGCGCAGGGTTGGGACTGTGACTTGCAGTCCAACTAAAAGTGACGGTTCCGACGGCCGGAGAACAAGTCATGGTCAGAGGTAGAGGGAAAGCTGTCGCCAGTAAGGGACTATCCTGCCTAATTACCAGGGACCACAGTGAGTACCTGAAGCAAGTACCGGAGCAGCATTCTCACCAACCGGGGAGGGTGAAGAATCTGAAAACTTCAGTGGGTGTCAAACCAGGGACACTTGCAGAGCAGTCTTGTGTGTAAAGCCAGGGACCGAGTAGGCCAGCAGGGGTGGAGCTTGAGAGGTATATTGAGTGCCAAGCTAGGGACCCAGCAGAGAAGAGTGGGTGACGCTTGAGGAAGATACTACCGTGAAGATTGGTGGAGCTTAATGGATTCAGTGGCAGTGAATCAGCGGGTCTAGTGAGAGACCGGGAGCTCAGTGGGCTGAAGAACTACAAGGAGTGATTGTAGTGGAATAAAAAGAAACTGTTAAGCTTTGTGTTAGGAACTGTACTTGAAGTGATTGTAGCCGTATTAGTGCAATTGTGACAGAGAAAATTGAGTACTGTCCGTCAGTACTGCTTAGACCTTGAAGAAGGGGACACACCCCGAAAGCACGTTCATGAAAAATTATATGTTAGTGCAAATAAAAAAAGTATCACGGACAGTACTCAATTTTCCCTGTTAGGAACTGTTAAAGACTGTTGCCATAGGAGACAGCATTCCTGCACATGCAGTTGTCTCGGAGTCTGCCAATTGAACTTGCAACTACCTGGCCCTAACCCTCTCTCCCCCAAAAAAGGTTTGTTAAGAGAAATAAACTTTCTTTTGCATCCAAGAAGTGTCTGGCGCCCAATAACTTTAACTACTCTGCACCCACCATGCCTCACAACCCACTATATACAAAAGGATGTCAGCTATCCCTGGCCCTGGAGGTTCTCATTAGACCGGTGCTCGATGCGAACCCACGTTCGCATCGAGCACCGGGCGTTCGCTCGCTCGGCGAGCCCAGAAGAACTATTTTGGCCGCTCGCATCACGTTCGTGTGATGCGAGCGGCCCCGCAATGCATTGCGGCCGGCGCGGCCGACGCAGTGCATTGCTGGCTGATGATTGGCCAAGCATGCACTGTGACCCCGCATGCTTGGCCAATCACAGCCCCGGAAACTCGAAGAGCCATAATTGGCTACAGGCAGGACGCCTGTAGCCAATTACAGCTCAGGGGCTGTAGTACACGCCCCCCCCTATAAAACGCCGCCACGCCGTCTGCGCCGGTCACATGCTGTTCCGGCGCAGATTGAGCAGGCTGTTTCTGTGACACTCTGCTGCATTTAGATAGATAGAGAGAGAGATTCACTTGCAGAGATTGAGTTAGATAGATTCAGTTACAAAGATTGATTGACAAAGAGGGGCTTGTAGTGTGCTCGTGGGCAGGCAGGCAGAGCTCCTATATTTTGTTACCAGAAGCACCTATAGGACTTGTAGTGTGTTCGTGGCAGGCAGGCAGAGCTCCTATATTTTGTTACCAGAAGCACCTATAGGACTTGTAGTGTGTTAGTGGCAGGCAGGCAGAGCTCCTATATTTTGTTACCAGAAGCACCTATAGGACTTGTAGTGTGTTAGTGACAGGCAGGCAGAGCTCCTATATTTTGTTACCAGAAGCACCTATAGGACTTGTAGTGTGTTAGTGGCAGGCAGGCAGAGCTCCTATATTTTGTTACCAGAAGCACCTATAGGACTTGTAGTGTGTTAGTGACATGCAGGCAGAGCTCCTATATTTTGTTACCAGAAGCACCTATAGGACTTGTAGTGTGTTAGTGGCAGGCAGGCAGAGCTCCTATATTTTGTTACCAGAAGCACCTATAGGACTTGTAGTGTGTTAGTGGCAGGCAGGCAGAGCTCCTATATTTTGTTACCAGAAGCACCTATAGGACTTGTAGTGTGTTAGTGGCAGGCAGGCAGAGCTCCTATATTTTGTTCCCAGAAGCACCTATAGGACTTGTAGTGTGTTAGTGGCAGGCAGGCAGAGCTCCTATATTTTGTTCCCAGAAGCACCTATAGGACTTGAAGTGTGTTAGTCCCATTACACACACAGAGCTATATTTTTGTTCCCAGAAGCACCTATAGGACTTGAAGTGTGTTAGTCCCATCACACACACAGAGCTATATTTTCTTCCCAGAAGCACCTATAGGACTTGAAGTGTGTTAGTCCCATTACACACACAAGAGCTATATTTTGTTCCCAGAAGCACCTATAGGACTTGAAGTGTGTTAGTCCCATTACACACACAGAGCTATATTTTCTTCCCAGAAGCACCTATAGGACTTGAAGTGTGTTAGTCCCATTACACACACAGAGCTATATTTTCTTCCCAGAAGCACCTATAGGACTTGAAGTGTGTTAGTCCCATTACACACACAGAGCTATATTTTCTTCCCAGAAGCACCTATAGGACTTGAAGTGTGTTAGTCCCATTACACACACAGAGCTATATTTTCTTCCCAGAAGCACCTATAGGACTTGAAGTGTGTTAGTCCCATTACACACACAGAGCTATATTTTGTTCCCAGAAGCACCTATAGGACTTGAAGTGTGTTAGTCCCATTACACACACAGAGCTATATTTTCTTCCCAGAAGCACCTATAGGACTTGAAGTGTGTTAGTCCCATCACACACACAGAGCTATATTTTCTTCCCAGAAGCACCTATAGGACTTGAAGTGTGTTAGTCCCATTACACACACAGAGCTATATTTTGTTTCCCAGAAGCACCTATAGGACTTGAAGTGTGTTAGTCCCATTACACACACAGAGCTATATTTTCTTCCCAGAAGCACCTATAGGACTTGAAGTGTGTTAGTCCCATTACACACACAGAGCTATATTTTCTTCCCAGAAGCACCTATAGGACTTGAAGTGTGTTAGTCCCATTACACACACAGAGCTATATTTTCTTCCCAGAAGCACCTATAGGACTTGAAGTGTGTTAGTCCCATCACACACACAGAGCTATATTTTCTTCCCAGAAGCACCTATAGGACTTGAAGTGTGTTAGTCCCATCACACACACACAGAGCTATATTTTCTTCCCAGAAGCACCTATAGGACTTGAAGTGTGTTAGTCCCATTACACACACAGAGCTATATTTTTTCTTCCCAGAAGCACCTATAGGACTTGAAGTGTGTTAGTCCCATTACACACACAGAGCTATATTTTCTTCCCAGAAGCACCTATAGGACTTGAAGTGTGTTAGTCCCATCACACACACAGAGCTATATTTTCTTCCCAGAAGCACCTATAGGACTTGAAGTGTGTTAGTCCCATTACACACACAGAGCTATATTTTCTTCCCAGAAGCACCTATAGGACTTGAAGTGTGTTAGTCCCATAACACACACAGAGCTATATTTTCTCCCAGAAGCACCTATAGGACTTGAAGTGTGTTAGTCCCATTACACACACAGAGCTATATTTTCTTCCCAGAAGCACCTATAGGACTTGAAGTGTGTTAGTCCCATTACACACACAGAGCTATATTTTCTTCCCAGAAGCACCTATAGGACTTGAAGTGTGTTAGTCCCATTACACACACAGAGCTATATTTTCTTCCCAGAAGCACCTATAGGACTTGAAGTGTGTTAGTCCCATCACACACACAGAGCTATATTTTCTTCCCAGAAGCACCTATAGGACTTGAAGTGTGTTAGTCCCATTACACACACAGAGCTATATTTTGTTCCCAGAAGCACCTATAGGACTTGAAGTGTGTTAGTCCCATTACACACACAGAGCTATATTTTCTTCCCAGAAGCACCTATAGGACTTGAAGTGTGTTAGTCCCATTACACACACAGAGCTATATTTTCTTCCCAGAAGCACCTATAGGACTTGAAGTGTGTTAGTCCCATTACACACACAGAGCTATATTTTTTCCCAGAAGCACCTATAGGACTTGAAGTGTGTTAGTCCCATTACACACACAGAGCTATATTTTCTTCCCAGAAGCACCTATAGGACTTGAAGTGTGTTAGTCCCATTACACACACAGAGCTATATTTTTCTTCCCAGAAGCACCTATAGGACTTGAAGTGTGTTAGTCCCATCACACACAGAGCTATATTTTCTTCCCAGAAGCACCTATAGGACTTGAAGTGTGTTAGTCCCATTACACACACACAGAGCTATATTTTCTTCCCAGAAGCACCTATAGGACTTGAAGTGTGTTAGTCCCATCACACACACAGAGCTATATTTTCTTCCCAGAAGCACCTATAGGACTTGAAGTGTGTTAGTCCCATTACACACACAGAGCTATATTTTCTTCCCAGAAGCACCTATAGGACTTGAAGTGTGTTAGTCCCATTACACACACAGAGCTATATTTTTTCCAGAAGCACCTATAGGACTTGAAGTGTGTTAGTCCCATTACACACACAGAGCTATATTTTCTTCCCAGAAGCACCTATAGGACTTGAAGTGTGTTAGTCCCATTACACACACAGAGCTATATTTTCTTCCCAGAAGCACCTATAGGACTTGAAGTGTGTTAGTCCCATTACACACACAGAGCTATATATTTGTTTCCCAGAAGCACCTATAGGACTTGAAGTGTGTTAGTCCCATTACACACACAGAGCTATATATTTTGTTCCAGAAGCACCTATAGGACTTGAAGTGTGTTAGTCCCATCACACAGAGCAGAGCTATATTTTCTTCCCAGAAGCACCTATAGGACTTGAGTGTGTTAGTGGCATCACACAGAGCTCCTATATTTTGTTCCCAGAAGCACCTATAGGACTTGAAGTGTGTTAGTCCCATTACACACACAGAGCTATATTTTTTCCAGAAGCACCTATAGGACTTGAGTGTGTTAGTCCCATCACACAGAGCTCCTATATTTTCTTCCAGAAGCACCTATAGGACTTGAAGTGTGTTAGTGGCATCACACACAGAGCTCCTATATTTTCTTCCAGAAGCACCTATAGGACTTGAAGTGTGTTAGTGGCATTACACACACAGAGCTCCTATTTTTTTCCCAGAAGCACCTATAGGACTTGAAGTGTGTTAGTCCCATCACACACAGAGCTCCTATTTTCTTCCCAGAAGCACCTATAGGACTTGAAGTGTGTTAGTGGCATCACACAGAGCTCCTCTATTTTCTTTGCAGAAGCACCCATAGGACTTGAGTGTGTTAGTGGCATCACACAGAGCTCCTATATTTTCTTCCAGAAGCACCCATAGGACTTCTAGTGTGTTAGTGGCATCACACAGAGCTCCTCTATTTTCTTTGCAGAAGCACCCACAGGACTTCTAGTGTGTTAGTGGCATCACACAGAGCTCCTATATTTTCTTTGCAGAAGCACCCATAGGACTTCTAGTGTGTTAGTGGCATCACACAGAGCTCCTCTATTTTCTTTGCAGAAGCACCCACAGGACTTCTAGTGTGTTAGTGGCATCACACAGAGCTCCTATATTTTCTTTTGCAGAAGCACCCACAGGACTTCTAGTGTGTTAGTGGCATCACACAGAGCTCCTCTATTTTCTTTGCAGAAGCACCCACAGGACTTCTAGTGTGTTAGTGGCATCACACAGAGCTCCTATTTTCTTTGCAGAAGCACCCAAAGGACTTCTAGTGTGTTAGTGGCATCACACAGAGCTCCTCTATTTTCTTTGCAGAAGCACCCACAGGACTTCTAGTGTGTTAGTGGCATCACACAGAGCTCCTATATATTTTCTTTGCAGAAGCACCCACAGGACTTCTAGTGTGTTAGTGGCATCACACAGAGCTCCTCTATTTTCTTTGCAGAAGCACCCACAGGACTTCTAGTGTGTTAGTGGCATCACACAGAGCTCCTATATTTTCTTAGCAGCAGCACCCACAGGACTTCTAGTGTGTTAGTGGCATCACACAGAGCTCCTATTTTTTCTTTGCAGAAGCACCCACAGGACTTCTAGTGTGTTAGTGGCATCACACAGAGCTCCTATATTTTCTTTGCAGAAGCACCCATAGGACTTCTAGTGTGTTAGTGGCATCACACAGAGCTCCTATATTTTCTTCTCAGAAGCACCCACAGGACTTCTAGTGTGTTAGTGGCATCACACAGAGCTCCTATATTTTCTTTGCAGAAGCACCCACAGGACTTCTAGTGTGTTAGTGGCATCACACAGAGCTCCTATATTTTCTTCTAGCAGTGCATCCACAGAGCTCCTCTACTTCTTTGCAGAAGCACCCATGGACTTCTAGTGTAGTGGCATCACACAGAGCTCCTCCTATTTTTTCTTTGCAGAAGCACCCATAGGACTTCTAGTGTGTTAGTGGCATCACACAGAGCTCCTATATTTTCTTTGCAGCAGCACCCACAGGACTTCTAGTGTGTTAGTGGCATCACACAGAGCTCCTATATTTTCTTTGCAGAAGCACCCACAGGACTTCTAGTGTGTTAGTGGCATCACACAGAGCTCTAGTGCAGAAGCACCCACAGGACTTCTAGTGTGTTAGTGGCATCACACAGAGCTCCTATATTTTCTTTCTCAGCAGCACCCACAGGACTTCTAGTGTGTTAGTGGCATCACACAGAGCTCCTATATTTTCTTTTTGCAGAAGCACCCATAGGACTTCTAGTGTGTTAGTGGCATCACACAGAGCTCCTATATTTTCTTTCAGCAAGCACCCACAGGACTTCTAGTGTGTTAGTGGCATCACACAGAGCTCCTATATTTTCTTCTCA
Organism: Lithobates sylvaticus; assembly: GCA_028564925.1. Taxonomy (NCBI): domain Eukaryota; kingdom Metazoa; phylum Chordata; class Amphibia; order Anura; family Ranidae; genus Lithobates; species Lithobates sylvaticus. The sequence continues at coordinate 171,795,286 of CM053032.1, forward strand.
GCAGCACCCACAGGACTTCTAGTGTGTTAGTGGCATCACACAGAGCTCCTATATTTTCTTTGCAGAAGCACCTATAGGACTTCTAGTGTGTTAGTGGCATCACACAGAGCTCCTATATTTTCTTCTCAGCAGCACCCACAGGACTACCGACTACAATGGCTGGAAGACCGCCAAGGGGAGGCAGAGCGTGCAGAGCCAAGAACACAGGGCAGGCAGGCTCTGTTTCTAGTGGACGTGGCCGTGGACGTGGACGTGGTCGTGCATCGTCATCAGCACGTGGCCATGGGACACGCGCGTCTTTGTTTTCGGCAGCTGGACATGTGGAGCCGCATCATGCTGAAGGCTTGGTAGAATGGATGACCAAGCCCTCCTCATCCTCCTCATCCTCTCTCACCCAGGCTCAGGGTACTGACAGAGCATCATCAGCCACCCCTTCCCTAGACCCACCATGTCCTCCTGAGGAGTCCCCCGAACTCTTTGAGCACAGTGTTGGGTACATGCTCCAGGAGGATGCCCAACGATTCGAAGGCTCGGATGACGATACCCAGCTTGAGGAATCTGGCAGTACAGTTCCACCAGCTGCAGCTTACTGCCAGGTTTGCTCTAGTGGTGAAGAGGGAGGGGATGATGAGGTCACTGACTCCACGTGGGTGCCTCAAGGGAGAGAGGATGAGGAGGAGGACGAGGAGGAGGAGGATGCGGCGTCACATGTCCAACGAGGCAGGATGCCCCCTGGAGGCCAGGTAGAGGCCAGCACAGCAACTGTACAACACCGCAGAGCTCCGCCTGTGCAGGGCGCTGCCTCTGCACGTTATCAGAAAAGTTCTTTGGTGTGGGCCTTTTTTGAGACGAGTGCAGCAGATCGCACCACTGCTATTTGCAATATTTGTCTCAAGCGTATCTCGCGTGGCCAAAACATCAGCCGCTTGGGCACGACAAGCATGACCAGACATATGGCGACCTGCCATGCAGCTCGTTGGCAGGCACACATAAAAGACCCACACCAAAGAACTAAGCGGACCTCTCCTTGCTCCTCCTCAGCTGGGATCTCCATCCCCACTACACCTTCAGTCCTCTCTGAAAGCTGCTCTGAGAGGACTGAAGGTGTAGAATTCGGTGTGTCACAACCAAGTACTTGCAGTACACCGACGTCCGAATGCAGCAGGCAAATTTCCCTGCCCCAGCTGCTGGACCGTAGAAAGAAGTACACTCCCAGCCATCCACATGCCCAGCGGTTGAATGCTAGCCTTGCTAAATTGCTAGCACTTCAACTGCTGCCTTTTCAGTTGGTAGACTCGGCCCCCTTCCGTGAGTTTGTTCAATGTGCGGTTCCTCAGTGGCAGGTTCCCAAACGCCACTTTTTCTCGCGGAAGGCGATTCCGTCTCTCTACCGGCATGTGGAGGGCAATGTCCATGCCTCGCTGGACAGGGCGGTCAGCGGTAAGGTGCATATTACCGCTGACTCATGGTCCAGCAGGCATGGACAGGGACGGTACCTTTCTTTCACGGCCCATTGGGTCACTCTATTGGCAGCTGGGAGGGATGCAGGACAAGGTGCAGTAGTGTTGGAGGTTGTTCCGCCACCACGCCTCCAAAACGCGACTACTGCTACTGGTTGTGACACACCTCTCTCCTCCACCCCCTCCTCTTCTTCTTCCTCCAGTGCTCTGTCCTTGGAACCAGCGGTGCTCCGTAGGCGTACAAGGGGCTACGCAAGTACGCAGGCAAAAAGATGCCATGCCGTGCTTGCGCTGGTGTGTTTGGGGGACAGGAGCCACACTGGGCCAGAGGTTCTGGCAGCTCTGCAGGGGCAGGCCGAGAGGTGGTTGACGCCACGTCAGCTTAAGCCAGGAATGGTCGTTTCTGACAATGGCACCAACCTCCTCTCCGCCCTGCGACAGGGGCAGCTCACCCATGTGCCCTGCATGGCTCACGTCCTCAACCTGGTGGTGCAGCGGTTCTTGGGCAGGTTCCCAGGCTTACAGGATGTCCTGAGGCAGGCCAGGAAAGTCTGTGTGCATTTCCGCCGATCTTATAATGCCAGTGCTCGGCTGACTGAGCTGCAAAAGGAGCTGAACCTGCCCAAGAACCGCCTAATATCTGACATGCCCACCAGGTGGAACTCAACGTTGGCCATGCTGCAGCGACTGCACACGCAGCAGAGGGCCATCAATGAGTACCTTTGCGACTACGGCACCAGGACAGGGTCAGGGGAGCTTGGTTTTTTTTCCCCACGTCAGTGGAGCATGATCAGGGATGCATGCACTGTCCTCTCACCATTTGAGGAGGCCACGAGGATGGTGAGCAGTGACAGTGCATGCATCAGTGACACTGTCCCTCTTGTCCACCTGTTGGAGCATACGCTGCGTGGGATAATGGACAGGGCACTTGAGGCAGAACAGAGGCAGGAAGAGGAGGACTTCCTTGCCTCTCAAGGCCCCCTTTATCCGGACAGTGTTCCTTCTGTCCCACCCATCACACAGGAAGAGGATGAGGAGGAGGAGGAGGAGGAGGAGGAGGAGGATTGTGTGAGCATGGAGGTGGAGCCTGGCACTCAGCATCAGCAGCAGCAGTCTTTTAGGGATGATGTACAGTCCCAACAAGCCAGTGGACTTGTACGTGGCTGGGAGGAGGTGGCTGGCGATCATGTCATCCTCAGTGACCCAGAAGACTCCGGACCGAATGCCTCAGCTAACCTACGCTGCATGGCCTCCCTGATCCTGCAAAGCCTGCGGAAGGATCCTCGTGTTCTTCGGATCAAGGAGAGGGACCATTACTGGCTGGCCACTCTCCTTGATCCGCGGTACAAGGGTAAGGTTGCGGACCTTATCTTGCCGTCGCAGAGGGAGCAGAGGATGAGACATCTCAGGGAGGCCTTGCAGAAAGGTCTGTGCAACGCGTTCCCAGAAACTGGGAGGCTACAAACTCCTGGTCCTGGGCGACGAGTTGCTGAGGCTTCGGTCAGTGGCAGAAGGAGCGGTGGGGAAGGTGGACGTCTGACCGATGCGTTCAGACAATTTTTTAGTCCGCAGCCCCAAGGTATGATCGGTTCCAGCAACCATCGCCAGCGTCTGATATACATGGTGCAGGAATACCTTGGGGCAAGGTCAGACTTGGACACCTTTCCCACCGAAAATCCTCTGGCTTACTGGGTCCTGAGGATGGATCACTGGCCAGAGCTTGCACAGTATGCAATTGAGCTACTGGCCTGTCCTGCCTCCAGCGTTCTTTCCGAACGCACATTCAGTGCTGCTGGAGGATTTGTGACTGATCATAGGGTGCGCCTGTCCACCGCCTCGGTTGATCGACTGACATTCATCAAAATGAATCAGTCTTGGATCACCACCAGCTACCAGGCACCTGAGGCGGATATAACCGAATAATTTTTAATGTCACATCCCTTCAAGACTGCCTATGCTGATGCTGAGTGACTGTCCTCTTATGTTCACTGACTATCCTCTTCCTCCTCCTCAATGATCCATGCCACAGCACCAGTGCCTAAGGCACAATTTTTCAGCCCCTGTTTAACAGGGGCGTGTACTTACAATTTTTTAAAAAAATGCTTCGCAACACGTGTGACTGCTGTGCTCCAAGTACAGTCTCTGTGAGGGCCGTGTTGCAGTGTTGTGGCACCAGCACCAGTGCCTAAGGCACAATTTTTCAGCCCCTGTTTAACAGGGGCGTGTACTTACAATTTTTTAAAAAAAATGGTTCGCAACACGTGTGACTGCTGTGCTCCAAGTACAGTCTCTGTGAGGGCCGTGTTGCAGTGTTGTGGCACCAGCACCAGTGCCTAAGGCACAATTTTTCAGCCCCTGTTTAACAGGGGCGTGTACTTACAATTTTTTAAAAAAAATGCTTCGCAACACGTGTGACTGCTGTGCTCCAAGTACAGTATCTGTGAGGGCCGGTTGCAGTGTTGTGGCACCAGCACCAGTGCCTAAGGCACAATTTTTCAGCCCCTGTTTAACAGGGGCGTGTACTTACAATTTTTTAAAAAAATGCTTCGCAACACGTGTGACTGCTGTGCTCCAAGTACAGTCTCTGTGAGGGGTTGCAGTGTTGTGGCACCAGCACCAGTGCCTAAGGCACAATTTTTCAGCCCCTGTTTAACAGGGGCGGGTAATTACAAATCTTGATCTAATAGTTCACAGCAGGGCCCATTCCTGCGCCCACCAAGAGTAACTATGAGGGCCTGCAGTCTTGTGGCAACACCGTCCACCACCACCGCCAAAGGCCCAATTTTTCTGCCCTGTTCATCAGGTGCTTGCAATTACAAATCTTGATCTAATAACTCACAGCAGGGCCCATTCCTGCGCCCACCAAGAGTAACTATGAGGGCCTACAGTCTTGTGGCAACACCGTCCACCACCACCGCCAAAGGCCCAATTTTTCTGCCCTGTTCATCAGGTGCTTGCAATTACAAATCTTGATCTAATAACTCACAGCAGGGCCCATTCCTGCGCCCACCAAGAGTAACTGTGAGAGCTTACAGTCTTGTGGCAAAACCGTCCACCACCACCACCACCACCACCCCCCAATTTTTCTGCCCTGTTCAACAGGTGCATGCAATTAAAAATCTTGATCTATTAACTCACAGCAGGGCCCATTCCTGTGCCCACCAGTCTTGTGGCTACACCAACATCTAATAGGGCAAATTTCTGCAGAGTATATACGCCAGGCCCCTACTTTCAAACATCCAACTTACAAACGACTCCTACTTGCAAATGGAAAGAGAAAACAGGAAGTGAGAGGAAATCTACCCCTAGGAAGGGAAATTCTATCCTGTTAGATTTAATTTGGGAAAAAGGTATCTCCTCTCTACTGATACTTTATCACCAATCCTTGTTTCAATTAAAACCCCACTTTTCCAAAAACATTTGTCATTGGGACGGAAAGTGAGGTGACATGTTCTGAACAGATGTGCAAAGACAGCAAATGTTACAGGGGTGATAACCCCTCCCTATGTTCTCCAAAAAGCTTAAAAATAGATTTTTTTGGGATGGAGCTACACTTCATAATGTACCTGTTCAGATTCTACTTAAGATCAAACCTAAAGCCGCAAGTGGTTTTAAATGGCTTCTTTTTTTCCTTTACAAATGTCATTTTGTGCAAGGACAGTTCTAAACACGGGAAACACATGCCACTTCACAGGCATACTTTGGACACCCCCCAGGTACCATATTTAAAGGAAAATGTCACTTTTTTTTTTTCACTTTATGCATCATTAAAATGACTGCTCCCGAAAAAACGTTAGTTTTTAAAAGTTCTTTTTGCATTGATATATGTCCCCTGGGGCAGGACCCGGGTCCCCAAACCTGTTTTATGACATTAACATGCATATTGGCCGTTGTAATTAGCACTTTTGATTTCGAACGTTCGCGTCCATTATAACGTATAGGGTTCGAAAATTCGCGCGAACTTTCGGTCCGTTCGAAGGTTCTGGTTCGAACCGAACCCGGGGGTGTTCGGCTCATCCCTATCGCTGACCTAACCAGTAATCCTTTTCACTTGGATTCTAGGAAGCTCACGTGTGCATTGTATGTGCTTATTCTTCTCCTAAGGCCTCCTTACATCTTCCTCCATGATTCCCAGGCTAGGTCCCTGGAATGCCCTGTGCCATGGGGCTGTTCCCAGTATGAGGGGAACTGATTGCCAAGGAAGGAGCCTAAGCACCCAGCTCCTTCACTACCAGGGCCTCCGTCACCCGCTTGTCTACTGGCTGGCTGCGTATGCACACAAAACTATTACTGTAGTCATTAGCAACGGCAATATAGCCTCCTCCGGGCAGCTTCTCTGCTCATTAGATCATTGTACAGCATCTTCGCTTACTCATCTCTGTCCCCTGCTAAGACCTGTTCCTTGGATGCACCATCCTTGCACCCCTTTAGTGACTTCAGACCAAGCAATTTAGGTACATCACAGTTCTTTTACTGAAGTAGTTAAACATAACAAATGAACAGTTCTCAAAGGCATTTTTCTATATACATTCCTGTACAAAGTCCTCTAAATGCCCTTTTAGATGTGTCCCTGGTGCTCCCTTTTGCTCCATGAGGTGGTCATACCTTAAATAGTTTTTTTCACCTATTTAAGGTGAATTAGTTCATTAGTCCATTTAACGGAAAAGTCCACATCCTTTGGAACACTGACTAGGCTCCCACAAGGGGCAATTACATTCCCAGCACCACTCTCCATTTCTACTCATGCAGAGAGCAACCAAAAATCCCTGACCTAGATACAGTTTCCATTTTATATCTTTTTTCCAGCAGAGGGCGGTACTTCTCAGAAAAGCCCGGGAAAACCTGGCCAGCGGTGTTAACCCTTACCTCTCAGGCAGCACCACTTCTGCTGGGCAACATTAACTAAATAGTGCAATTGATTCAGCTGAAAATACACCTAACCCAAAAAGATAATTAACACAGGCAGCAACAGTACCTTATTAAGCACCTGCTTACAAATGTCATTCATACATTACAAATATTATTATTTACTGAATACCACCCATGTACATACCTTTTCGAGCTTCTGTTTTCACGGCCTGCAATAATTAAGATAGCTAGATTAAAATGTATATCTAAGCCCTGTCCACAAACAGTTTCACTCTCTTAAGAAAAAGTGTATTTTACAAAAAAAGATGACGAAAAAATGCTATTTTGTGCCATTTATTTTTAAATAAAAAAAAAGGTATAATTGTATTAAATCTTATTTTTTGTGTACTTTTTTTTAAAGTTTACTTAATCAGTATTAAACACAAAAACAAAAAAAATATATATTGCATTGCAGCTTGCTAGTCCATAGATGTGGTGGTTGCATTTGTTTTCTTCTTTTAGGCCTTTTTTTCCCTTTCTTTTCATCTGGTGATCCTGCCAGTAACACACTTCTGTCTTAGGGTGTCTCCACACTGGATGGAGGAGATATGGAAACACCCTTAGATAGCAGCATTGTCAATCTGGGGAGAGGGTAATGTTAGATTCACCGACCATTGTAAGCACCCCTGTCAGTGGTAAATGGTTTGTCTCAACCCTCTAACTGACACTTTTGCTGGACAGCTTGGTCTATTAAAGGAAGTTGAAAAATAACAGATTTACTGGCCAGATCAACAGGTGAGAATTAAGGAAATTCTAAAAATGAAAACAAATGCAGCTACCACATCTAAGGATTGGTAAGCTGCAATATAATAAATTCTTGTTTTTCATTTTAATACCGCTTTAATATTTTAATGTCGCAATAAAAAAAAAAACTATAACAGCATCACAATGCAGGTCACAATGTTTCATAAACAAATGAAACTCTATCCCAATAGTGCATTTCTAGAACAAGAGAAAGAATGGCACACATCGGTTTGTTAATAAAAAAACGTATTTTTTTTCAATTTATACCCTTTTTTATTTTGGAAGAAATCAAAGAACACATTTTACAGAAATCATACATGGCAGGGAATCGATTCCTATCTACTAAACCATTATACATTAGGTTCAATTTTCCACAGAACTTGAAAACATATCAACCCAATACATCAAAAGCAACTATCTCCCCTCAGTCATACATTCAATACCCCATGTCCTAAAAAGTGTCCCGGGACCAGTGAATATACCCTTCCTGCTTGGATGGAGCAGTTGACTTGATGGCTGCTCATGATGTTGTACCATGGCTCTTGGCTACACACATTTTAAGGTGAGAGGTCAAGGGGAAAGGCAATACTTGAACTATTTTCACTTGGTGGTGCCTTAGTTTTCCATGACCTAAGAGTCCCCTTGCCCCTACCACCCCCTCCATCCGTGGATGCTTATATTTTTTAATATTTCCTGCATTTTTCTGGCTTTATGCAAACAATTGGAATTGTAACCCTGGGCATACCTTTATGATATCCTCTGTAGTTCTTTCCACAGACTTCAGTCTCTTTAAGACCTGTACTTCCTTGGCAGACAGTTGTGTTTCTTGCATCTCAAGATTGTCAATCTCTTGCTCTAGTCTGTAAATAGATAGCAGTGAATCCACTTGTAATGTGCTAGACAAATGTATTCAAGATATTTTAAATTCTGATATTTAATGCTCTTGCATTCCTGCTATTCCTGGAGATTGGCCTAAACAGACCTGCAGTGAACTTGACTCTCAGAGGAAGTTTGCATATCAGTATCAATGGATAAAGCACACTCGTAGAACACACTGTATTTATCACTGTCATAAACATGACTCAAGTACGTAAGATACATTTCTTCCCTCCATATTTTATAAGATTTGTTAGGTACATTCCTGTGAGGTTTAAACATATTATGATGCCACAACTTTGGAAGATATAGAAGTACAAGTAGCGCCATGAGTACACCTACCTAGCTCCCTACTCTCCTAGAGGGATCCCTACCTCTCCTCTATGCTTATGTTTTTATATCCTTATATTGATATACATATCTGCATTGTTAACCTGTA
>CM053032.1:171804181-171846511 GCA_028564925.1 Lithobates sylvaticus
TTCTTGCATAGCAAGATCACTTATTGTTATCTCACATATATATTATTATTATTATTATTATTATTCTTATTATAGCCAAATTTTGCACGCTAACTCCTCCCACAGTTTTTATGCTACATATACCGAATATATACCAAAACGTGCGGATTGTTCCCGAATGGTGTGCTATTACTTTGTGGAACGTTTTTCCGAATGGTTCACGAAATATCGTCATTTTTGCGGCGAAATTTGTCCCATAGGAATGAATGGAGAAATGTTCAAAACTAGTGGGAGGTGACAAAAGCTCTGAGGGAAATTATAGCTCCTCCCACATAGCTCTGAGGGCAATTATAGGTAGTCTTCGTCGTTTCGCCGAATGGTTTACGAAATATCGTCATTTTCGCGGCGAAATTTGTCCCATAGGAATGAATGGAGAAATGATCAAAACTAGAGTGGGAGGTGACAAAAGCTCAGAGGGGAATTATAGGTAGTCCCACACAGCTGAGGGGAATTATAGGTAGTCCCACACAGCTCTGAGGGGAATTATAGGTAGTCCCACACAGCTGAGGGGAATTATAGGTAGTCCCACACAGCTCTGAGGGGAATTATAGGTAGTCCCACACAGCTGAGGGGAATTATAGGTAGTCCCACACAGCTCTGAGGGGAATTATAGGTAGTCCCACACAGCTCTGAGGGGGATTATAGGTAGTCCCACACAGCTCTGACTGGGATTATAGGTAGTCCCACACAGCTCTGAGGGGGATTGTAGGTAGTCCCACACAGCTCTGAGGGGGATTATAGGTAGTCCCACACATCTGAGGTGGATTATAGGTAGTCCCACACAGCTCTGAGGGGATTGTAGGTAGTCCCACACAGCTCTGAGGGGGATTGTAGGTAGTCCCACACAGCTGAGGGGAATTATAGGTAGTCCCACACAGCTGAGGGGAATTATAGGTAGTCCCACACAGCTCTGAGGGGAATTATAGGTAGTCCCACACAGCTCTGAGGGGAATTATAGGTAGTCCCACACAGCTGAGGGGAATTATAGGTAGTCCCACACAGCTCTGAGGGGAATTATAGGTAGTCCCACACATCTCTGAGGGGAATTATAGGTAGTCCCACACAGCTCTGAGGGGATTATAGGTAGTCCCACACAGCTCTGAGGGGAATTATAGGTAGTCCCACACAGCTCTGAGGGGGATTATAGGTAGTCCCACACAGCTCTGAGGGGGATTGTAGGTAGTCCCACACAGCTCTGAGGGGGATTATAGGTAGTCCCACACATCTGAGGTGGATTATAGGTAGTCCCACACAGCTCTGAGGGCGATTATAGGTAGTCCCACACAGCTCTGAGGGCGATTATAGTTAGTCCCACACAGCTCTGAGGGGAATTATGAAAAAAAAATAATTAAAAAAAAATAATAATAATAAAAAAAAAAAAAATAATTTTAGAAAAAAATGAAAATTAGGAAATTTGAAAAAAAAAACATTTTTAGAAAAAAAATCATTTAAAAAAAAATAATAATAATTAAAAAAAAATTATTTTTGAAAAAAAAATTATTTTTGAAAAAAAAATTATTTTTGATAAATGTTTAGTTACTCAAGCCACTCCACCCAGTTTCTCCGCCCACTCCAGTAGGTGGAGGCAAGAACACGTCACACAATTTCCCCAGAAATTGTATTTTTTCTAGTTATTATTATTATTCTTATAGCCAAATTTTGCACGCTAACTCCTCCCACAGTTTTTATGCTACATATACCGAATATATACCAAAACGTGCGGATTGTTCCCGAATGGTGTGCTATTACTTTGTGGAACGTTTTTTCCGAATGGTTCACGAAATATCGTCATTTTTGCGGCGAAATTTGTCCCATAGGAATGAATGGAGAAATGTTCAAAACTAGTGGGAGGTGACAAAAGCTCTGAGGGGAATTATAGCTCCTCCCACATAGCTCTGAGGGCAATTATAGGTAGTCTTCGTCGTTTCGCCGAATGGTTTACGAAATATCGTCATTTTTGCGGCGAAATTTGTCCCATAGGAATGAATGGAGAAATGATCAAAACTAGAGTGGGAGGTGACAAAAGCTCAGAGGGGAATTATAGGTAGTCCCACACAGCTCTGAGGGGAATTATAGGTAGTCCCACACAGCTCTGAGGGGAATTATAGGTAGTCCCACACAGCTCTGAGGGGAATTATAGGTAGTCCCACACAGCTCTGAGGGGGATTATAGGTAGTCCCACACAGCTCTGACTGGGATTATAGGTAGTCCCACACAGCTCTGAGGGGGATTGTAGGTAGTCCCACACAGCTCTGAGGGGGATTATAGGTAGTCCCACACATCTGAGGTGGATTATAGGTAGTCCCACACAGCTCTGAGGGCGATTATAGGTAGTCCCACACAGCTCTGAGGGCGATTATAGGTAGTCCCACACAGCTCTGAGGGGGATTATAGTTAGTCCCACACAGCTCTGAGGGGAATTATGAAATTTGAAAAAAAAAAAATAATTAAAAAAAAATAATAATAATAAAAAAAATAAAAATAAAATAATTTTAGAAAAAAAAATGAAAATTAGGAAATTTGAAAAAAAAAACATTTTTAGAAAAAAAAATCATTTAAAAAAAAATAATAATTAAAAAAAAATAATTTTTGAAAAAAAAATAATTTTTGAAAAAAAAAAATAATTTTTGAAAAAAAAAATAATTTTTGAAAAAAAAAAATAATTAAAAAAAAAAAATAATAATAATAAAAAAAAAAAAAAAATAATTTTAGAAAAAAAAAATGAAAATTAGGAAATTTTAAAAAAAAAACATTTTTACAAAAAAAAAAAATTTAAAAAAAAAAAATAATAATAAAAAAAAAATTATTTTTGAAAAAAAAATTATTTTTGAAAAAAAAAATTATTTTTGAAAAAAAAAAAATAATTTTTGAAAAAAAAAAATTATTTTTGAAAAAAAAAAAATTTATAAAAAAAATCAATCATTTTAGAAAAAAAATGAAAATTACGAAATTTGAAAAAAAAAATGTGAAAAATTTTTTGAAAAAAATAATTTTGAAAAATTTATTTTTAGAAAAAATTGAATAAAAATCTAAAAAATCATTTAAAAAAATCATTAAAAAAAATAATTATTTTTGAAAAAAATAAATAAATGTTTAGTTACTCAAGCCACTCCACCCAGTTTCTCCGCCCACTCCAGTAGGTGGAGGCAAGAACACGTCACACAATTTCCCCAGAAATTGTATTTTTTCTAGTTATTATTATTCTTATAGCCAAATTTTGCACGCTAACTCCTCCCACAGTTTTTATGCTACATATACCGAATATATACCAAAACGTGCGGATTGTTCCCGAATGGTGTGCTATTACTTTGTGGAACGTTTTTCCAAATGGTTCACGAAATATCGTCATTTTTGCGGCGAAATTTGTCCCATAGGAATGAATGGAGAAATGTTCAAAACTAGTGGGAGGTGACAAAAGCTCTGAGGGGAATTATAGCTCCTCCCACATAGCTCTGAGGGCAATTATAGGTAGTCTTCGTCGTTTCGCCGAATGGTTTACGAAATATCGTCATTTTTGCGGCGAAATTTGTCCCATAGGAATGAATGGAGAAATGTTCAAAACTAGAGTGGGAGGTGACAAAAGCTCTGAGGGGAATTATAGCTCCTCCCACACAGCTCTGAGGGGATTATAGGTAGTCCCACACAGCCCTGAGGGGATTATAGGTAGTCCCACACAGCTCTGAGGGGATTATAGGTAGTCCCACACAGCTCTGAGGGGGATTATAGGTAGTCCCACACAGCTCTGAGGGAGATTATAGGTAGTCCCACACAGCTCTGAGGGGGATTATAGGTAGTCCCACACAGCTCTGAGGGGAATTATGAAATTTGAAAAGAAAAAATTAAAAAAAAAAAATAATAATAATAATAATAATAAAAATAATAATAATAAAAATAATAATAATAATAAAAAAAAAAATAATAATTTTTTATATTTTTTAATGATTTTTTTTTAATGATTTTTTTTTATTTTTTTTAATTATTTAAAAAAATATATATTTTCAAAAATTATTTTTTTTTTTTCAAAAATTATTTTTTTTTTCAAAAATTATTTTTTTTTTCCAAAAAGATAATTTTTTTAAAATTTCCTCATTTTAATTTTTTTCTAAAATGATTGATTTTTTTTATAAAGAAAAAAAAAATTTAATTTTTTTTTGAGTTATTATTATTTTTTTTTTAAATGATATTTTTTTCAAAAAATAAAAATATATTTTTTTCAAAAAAGATTTTTTTTTCAAAAAAGATTTTTTTTTTTCAAACTTCCTAATTTTCATTTTTTTTTTCTAAAATTATTTTATTTTTTATTTTTTTATTATTATTTTTTTTTAAATTATTTTTTTTTTCAAAAATGTTTTTTTTTTCAAAAATGTTTTTTTTTTCAAAAATGTTTTTTTTTTAATGATTTTTTTTAATTATTATTTTTTTTTTAAATGATATTTTTTTTTCTAAAATAATTTTTTTTTCAAAAAAGAATTATTTTTTTTAAATTTCCTAATTTCATATTTTTTTGAAATTAGGAAATTTAAAAAAAATAATTCTTTTTTGAAAAAAAAATTATTTTAGAAAAAAAATATCATTTAAAAAAAAAATAATAATTAAAAAAAATCATTAAAAAAAAAACATTTTTGAAAAAAAAACATTTTTTAAAAAAAAAACATTTTTGAAAAAAAAAACATTTTTGAAAAAAAAAACATTTTTGAAAAAAAAAATAATTTAAAAAAAAAATAATAATAAAAAAATAAAAAATAAAATAATTTTAGAAAAAAAAATGAAAATTAGGAAGTTTGAAAAAAAAAATCTTTTTTGAAAAAAAAATCTTTTTTGAAAAAAAAATCTTTTTTGAAAAAAAAATCTTTTTTGAAAAAAAAATCTTTTTGAAAAAAATATATTTTTATTTTTTGAAAAAAATATCATTTAAAAAAAAAATAATAATAACTCAAAAAAAAATTAAATTTTTTTTTTCTTTATAAAAAAAAATCAATCATTTTAGAAAAAAATTAAAATGAGGAAATTTTAAAAAAATTATCTTTTTGGAAAAAAAAATAATTTTTGAAAAAAAAAATAATTTTTGAAAAAAAAAAATAATTTTTGAAAATATATATTTTTTTAAATAATTAAATAAAAATAAAAAAAAATCATTTAAAAAAAATCATTAAAAAATTATCATTTTTGAAAAAAATAAATACGTTTAGTTACTCAAGCCACTTCACCCAGTTACTCCGCCCACTCCAGTAGGTGGAGGCAAGAACACGTCACACAATTTCCCCAGAAATTGTATCTTTTCTAGTTCCTTATTACTTCCTCCGACCATAACTCCTAGATGTTGCAGTTGGGCTGTTAAGAAATAGCTTCATGGGTGCGGCACTGCCATCCCTCCCTTTCTTGTTGCTAGTTGTAATGTTTGTAACCCTATCCTAGGCTGACCTCCTTTCCATGTAAGTTCTCTAAACAGCATATCGATTTTCCTAAACCATTTTTTATCTATCCATGTCGGACAGTTGTGCAGCAAATATAAAAGCTGTGGCTGCCACAGCATCTTAATCAGGTTGCATCTCCCTGCAACCGAGAGTGGGAGACGTCTCCAGATTGCAATTTTACCTTTAAATTTAGCTAATAGTGGTACTATATTATCATTTATGTAGTTATTAGGATTCTTTTTTATATATATACCTAAATATTTAATTTGTTCAACCACTTCTAACTGTGAGCTATCCATTATCCTCTGATTCCCTAAGGGATCTATGGGCATTAATGCGGATTTCTCCCAGTTTATGGTCAGTCCTGAAATTTTACCAAAATCTATGAAGATGTTCATCACCTGCCTGAGGGATTGCTCCGTATCCCCCAGGAAGAGGAGGACGTCATCCGCATACAATGCGATTCTCTCTTCACCCCCCGCTCTCCGAAACCCCTGCATATTTGTGTTTGATCTAATTACACTAGCCAAGGGTTCCATTGCAAGAGCAAAGAGTAGGGGGGACAATGGGCACCCCTGCCTTGTCCCCCTCTCTAATTGAATCTTGTCAGAATAATCATTATTGACCCTAATTTTGGCGCTAGGACCCATATACAGGGTTTTAATCCATTTGATAAATGAGGGGCCGAATCCAAATTCCCCCAGAACTCGCCATAAATATCCCCATTCTAGGCTATCAAAAGCTTTGACCACATCTAGGGCCATAACTAGAGAGTGGAAGAGCAGGCCAACCAGGAGAATGTTGGGACACAATCACTAAGATCAGCCAAGGAAAAGGATAAGGAAAAGGGGTCTCAGCCCACAATAACAAATGGGGCATCAGCAGCAGCAGCAAAGCTGGAAAAGTATGCTCATACCCCAGACCACACCCCAATTAAAGGGGGACAGCAAACCCAAGTGAAAGTGTCAACTGACAGAAAGAGCCAAGGACAAGTAAACAACCTGGCAATGGCTCCAGGTGGAGTAAAGAACTTAACTAATAAAAATGTGGGGGTCCCTGGGAAACCAGAATTGATTTCAGTTCAGGCACCAGTGGTAGAAGGAGAGCCGACACTTAAGGATGTATTGGCGGCGGTTAATATATGCAAACAGTCCCTGGGGGAGCTATGTGGTCAAATGAAAAATATTAAAGATGAATTATCCTTGATGCGCCATGAGCTTGAAAAGACGGCTGATAGAATAACAGCAACAGAAGGGAGAATTTGTCAAATTGAGAATGACATGTACCCATTAAGCCAATAGGTTAAAATTTTAAAAAAACAATCGGATAAATTCCCAGGGAAATTGGACGAAATGGAAAATAGACTCCGAAGGGACAATGTGAGGTGAATGATCTGATCCGATTGTATTTATGGAAAAGTGGCTCATCAAAGTATTTGGAAGAGAGACTTTCTCACAACAGTTTTCAGTTGAAAGGGCACATAGGGTCCAGTTTAGACCCCCACCCCTAAGAGGGCATCCCAGATCCATGCTAATGAAATTTCTAAATTTTAAAGATAAAGCAATGCTTCTCCGCAGGGCTAGAGAGATGGGGAATATCTTTTATAAGGGAGTTAAAATCTCACTGTAGCCTGACTTTTTGCCCGCCTTACAGAAGCACAGAGCAGATTTTATAGAAACCAAACGCAGACTCCAGAAATTTGATGTTACTTATGCTTTACTGTACCCAGCTCGGCTACGGGTGGTAGCAATGGGAGAGACTTTTTTTTTTGATTCCCCAGCAAGTGTGACAACATGGTTGGAGGACAGAAAGGACCAATTAATGATCAAAACGAGGGGATGATAGGCTTAAGGGAAGAGGAATAAACATATTAACATAGAGGGATAAGAAGGGATGTGTTTCAGAAAAAATATATGCATATGGATTGGAGGGTGGTGGGAGTCATATAGCACAACAGAGAGGATATGAACTAGTGGGGTGAGGATCAAAATACATTTTTTGGTGTGTGTAAGGATGGGGGAGGGGAGGGAGGAGGGTGGAGGGTGGGAGTGGATTTGTATATAAGAGATGGGGGGGAGAGGGTGGGGAAGTTTGTAGGTATGGGATGTTTGGTAACGGTCACAAAAAAAGTCCTTAGGGATAACCTAGAATGGTATAGGGGGGGAGGGGGGTTGAAGGGTCAACGATGTAAAATATGGAAAAAAAAAATGTAATTTATTTGAAAGTAAGTGGTAAGCTAAAAACACTGATAGATAAACACTTAGAAGAAAGATTCACATTTTCTCACTTAGAGGGGATTATTAAGATAGGGGAAGGATTCTTTGCCCACAAGGGCTTCTCCCTCTGGCGACAGGTTTTCTTCCGCTTCCCTTTTTTCTTTTCTGCCTTTTTCTTGTTTTCCTTTTTTTCTCTCTCTCTGTTTTTCTCCCTTTTTTTTTCTCTCTTTTACTATTATTATGTTTTATGTATCGATAGCATGGATGCTTTTTATAGTATAAGTACAAGATGGGATCAAATGGCTTTTGCACTCGATTTCTCTCCCCTCCCCACCTTCCCTTTTTCTTATGGGGTAGGTGGGCGGATCTCCTTTTATACTGTTTTCTTTTTATTTTTAATTTTTTTTCCTATGATAAACCATAGGTTTATATTGGTTCCTGGAATGTTCGGGGGTTGGGCACACCGGCTAAGAGAGCAGCTGTGGTAGAGACCCTGGAAAGGAGTGAGGTAGGACTGATCTGCCTACAGGAGATGCACCTAACTCAAGATTCTAAGTTACTAAATCAAAGTAAGAAATATCAATATCAATACCATTCAGTACACACCTCCTACTCAAGAGGAGTGGCCGTGATGGTAAGAAAAGAGGTGGGGTTTACCTGTCGGCAGACCAGTATAGATAGGGAGGGGCGGTATATTTTTCTGCATTGTGTAATAGAAAATCGAGAATATGTTCTTGCAAATATTTACATTCCTGCTCCGTTTAAGCTCAATGTTATGTATAGTTTAATGGAATTCTTAACAGACAAAGATGGGATACCAGTTATAGCAGTGGGGGACTTTAACAAGGTTATTAATAAAAAAAACTAGACAGGTTGCCATTATGCGCACAGAGACAGAAGGTAGGTGAGAGTCGATTATATCAGTTTCTACAAGAAGCGGGGCTCTTTGATATGTGGAGAGTGCGGAATCCAGATGTGCTGCAATACTCATGTTTCTCAAGCTCCTATTCTACACTTTCAAGGATAGATTTAGCCTTGGGAAATGGAGAAGCATGTCAAACAGTAAGGGATATAGAATATCAGCCTAGAGGAATATCGGACCATGCACTGATTGTTTCAATAAATTTAGAAGGAAAAAGATCTAGAGTATGGAAAATGAATCCAGTTTGGTTTGAAATAATAGGGGATCCAAATGAGGTGTTATTAAAATTGGAAGAATTTATAAAATGTAATAAAGAGACTGTGACAAGAGGAGTAATGTGGGATGCACTGAAGGTCTATTTACGAGGTATCCTTATTCAATCAGTATCAAAAATTAAAAAGATCTCAAGAGAATGGGAAAATAAGATTAAGAGGGAGCTGATGAAAGCAGAAAGAGAATACGTCGAAAACCCTACCCCAGACAAAGTATATGGCTAATCAAACAGGAATATAAAGATACAGTTATTAGGAAATCAGAGAACAAGAGACTGTTTCAGAAACAAGTGGCTTGCGGGGAGGGGGAAAAATGTTAGCACATTTAGTAAGAACTAATTCCTCTCCCTCCAGTGTCCCGGTGATTAAGACGGAGAAAGAAGAAATTTCATCAAAGATGTCAGTAATTACAGAAACTTTTAGAGCATATTATGATAAATTGTATAGATCACGAGGGACGGTGGAGGAAGGGGAATTGGATATATTTTTTAGTAATGTTGAAATCCCGGTTCTCACTGAAGAAGAAAGAGAGGCAATGGAGGCACCGTTAATGTTGGAGGAAATGCAGCTGGCGGTGAAAGAAATGGCCAATCAGAATTCACCAGGATCAGATGGCCTCCCTGCGGAAACTTACAAGCAATATGGGAAAATATTATTGCCAGAGCTTCTTAAGGTATTAAACTGGGCGAAGAAGGAGGGGAAGTTGCCAACGTCTATGACAGAGGCAACGATAATAGTTCTGCATAAAGAGGGGAAGGACCCGTTAGAGACTAAGTCTTATAGACCTATCTCCCTACCAGTGGCGTACTAAGTGGGGTGCGGGGGGGGGCGGGCCGCACCGGGTGTCACACACTGGCGGGGGTGTCAGGCCGGCGCCCCCCTCCGCGATTGAAGCAGAGACAGCGTGCTGCAGCAGCGCGGTGACAGGCAGCGGCAGGTGAGGTGAGGGGGAGGGGGGGTGTTCGCCGCTCTGTCTCGGCTGTCTCAAACAGCCGAGCAGAGTGAAGCCGCCGGCACCGCCCAGATGCATACTAAGTGGGGGACACCACACACTGGGGGGGGTGTCAGGCCGGCACCCCCCTCCGCGATTGAAGCGGTGGCACAGCGCCTACCATCCCCTCCTCTTGCAGCCACGGGCTGTCTGCCTGTGCGATCCCGGATGTCACACAGGCAGAGCCGAGCATGTGCCGCCGCGCTGATCTGAGGTACTGAATGGGGGGGTCTGCACTGAACGGGGGCTAGACTAGACTAAAGAGGGGGGGTTGCACTGAAGGGGCGGGCTAGACTGAAGGGTGGGGGGGCTGCACAGAAGAGGGGGGCTACACTGAAGGGGGGGTCTGCACTGAACGGGGGCTACACTGAAGGGGGGTCTGCACTGAACGGGGGCTACACTGAAGGGGGGGTCTGCACTGAACGGGGGCTACACTGAAGGGGGGCTACACTGAAGAGGGGGTCTGCACTGAACGGGGGCTACACTGAAGAGGGGGTCTGCACTGAACGGGGGCTACACCGAAGAGGGGGTCTGCACTGAACGGGGGCTACACTGAAGAGGGGGTCTGCACTGAATGGGGGCTACACTGAAGGGGGGTCTGCACTGAAGGGGGGGTCTGTGTAACATGCAGGGGGTCCAGAGCTGCAGGGTGTTGTGTAATGTAAAGGGGTCCAGAGGATCAGGGTGTTGTGTAATGTAAAGGGGTCCAGAGGATCAGGGTGTTGTGTAATGTAAAGGGGCCCAGAGCTGCGGGGTGTTGTGTAATGTAAAGGGGTCCAGAGGATTAGGGTGTTGTGTAATGTAAAGGGGCCCAGAGGTGCAGGGTGCTGTGTAATGTAAAGGGGTACAGTGGCTGTGTAATGTAAAGGGGTCCAGAGGTTCAGGGTGCTGTTTAATGTAAAGGGGTCCAGAAGGGCAGGGTGCTGTGTAATGTAAAGGGGTACAGTGGCTGTGTAATGTAAAGGGGTCCAGAGGTTCAGGGTGCTGTTTAATGTAAAGGGGTCCAGAGGTTCAGGGTGCTGTTTAATGTAAAGGGGCCCAGAAGGGCAGGGTGCTATGTAATGTAAAGGGGTCCAAAGGCGCAGGGGGATGTGTAATGTAAAGGGGTCCAGAGGTGCAGTTGTGGAGAGGGGGTACACAGTAGTGACAAAGAGATATTGAAGGATGCAGAGGTATGCAGGGGGCAGAGTTGGGTATTTTTAAATTTTAATGGGGGGTGTGCCAGATATAGGATCTGCCCCGGGTGCCAAATGCTCTAGGTACGCCCCTGCTCCCTACTTTGCTCGGACGCTAAAATATTAGCGAAAGCAATGGCAATCAGATTAAATAAAATAATTTCTAGACTAATACACCCAGACCAAACAGGATTTATCCCCTGTAGATCCACCAGCATGAATATTAGGAGGCTATACCTCAACTTGCAGATACCAACAGAGAACACAGGTACAAGGGCAGTTATGGCCCTAGATGTGGACATTACAGAAACCTTGGTTGATAATCCATTTGTTGCGCTGTTTATTATTTCAGTTACTGCATTCACTTGCGGCTTCTTCTGCGTATGTATTATGTACATCTTTTGCCTTTTTTTTTATTTTTTAAGATTAGGTTTATTTTTTCCAACCTTACATTCAATCAGGGCTGGCCCATGGTCCCAGGTGGCATTTTAAGAGGGGTGACATCCGGCAGTGACAAGATGTACCCGTACGGTCACCCATGGCTGCATCCAATAAGTGCGCAGTCCGTGCTTCCTTTGAGACAGTTTCACACTGAGCCGATATTGATGCTTGCCAGAGCCGCTCAGTGTGTGAAACTGTCATGTAATGTAACTGAATGCAGAGAGAGACCAGCTGTCAAAATTGAGCGTTGATGTCGGGGGTGGGCGGGACCCTGCCGCTATTAAACACCACCCCAACATTACTGCTGAATTTTGACAGCTGGTCTCTCTCTGCATGCAGTTACATTACATGTCAGTTTCACTAAGCATCAATATAGCTCAGTGTGAAACTCCCTCTCCTCTGTCAGGGCCAATCAGTGCCATCTGCCAGTGTTTCCAAGCAGTGCCAACCAGTGCCGCCTAATATCAGTGCCAAACAATGCCACCTCTCAGTGCCAGTGTTTCCGATCAGTGCCAATCAGTGCCAGTGCTTCCAATCAGTGCCCATCAGTACTGCCAATCAATGCCCATGAGTGCCACCTATCAGCACCCATCAGTGCTGGCAATTAGTGCTACTAAATGCTGCCAATCAGTGCTGCTTATCAGTGCTTTCTATCAGTGCCAATCAGTGCCGCCTAACAGTGCCAATCATTGCTGCCTATCAGTGCTGGCAATCAGTGCAGGGATGGGGCAGGGATGGGGCAATGAACTCAGCAGCCAGGCACATTGTCCATGGGTGCCCGGCCTGGTGGGGGACAACTGAAATCTGTTGATGTTTCGTAATTCCACATGCCGATCGTTGGTATAATAGGTAATCACCACACTACTATTTACAATAAACTACTGGAGGTAAAATTAAAAAAAGTGTCAGTAAAAAGCCTGCCGCTAAGCACTGTTATGTGTTCCCACACCACAAAAAAATGCAGCGCTAACCTACTGATCAATAACTTAACAATAATGGTGGAATCCTCTAATGCAGTGGTTCTTAACCTCAGTCCTCATTACCCCCCACCAGGCCATGTTTTGGGAATTTCCCTTAGATAAAATAGCTGTCCAAAATACCAAGCCATTGACTTAGATTTAAAGCACCTGTGCAAGGGAAAAGGAAAGCCTGCAAACATGGCCTGGTGGGGGGTAATGAGGACTGAGGTTAAGAACCACTGCTCCCAATAGGCTTCAATATTACAATACTGGTCTCTGATACGCAACTTCACATACTGTATAATACACATCAAACTGAAAATAAGACATACTGTATAAAATGAAACTTAGCAGGGGTGGTGGAAACCCCTCCTATAGATATTGGCTATAAAAAAAATAATGTATTCTGCTACATATTTTTGGTTAAAAAAATAAATAAAAAATATTGCAATAAGTGTCTATTGATTTGTTTGCGTAAAAGTTATAGTGTCTACAAAATAGGGAATAGATTTATGGCATAATTAATCAGATTTTCAGATTAAATTTAATTTTAGTTATCATGATATAAAATAATGAATGTGGGGACCTTTTGCTGGGCATGGTTTTTTTTTTGTTGGGGGGGCGCATTTCATTCTTGGGCTCAGGTAGCACAATGTTTTGGGCCGGCCCTGCATTCAGTATTGCAGATATAGTGTATAAAGCACAGAACAGGCTCCATTACAGAAACTGGGCCAAAAGGCACATAACCTGACATATGTATGAGGGGTCCTCAAAAAGTTTTGGCACTTATTTATATTTAATAGAGTTTAAAAAGTGCGGAAACTTTTTGAAGAACCCTCGTATTTAGGCTGTGGCAGGTCTCCCAGCTTAATAACAGGCCATCTGATGAGCATACCACGGCAGCAATGCATCACTGATGTCTTATCATCGCATCATTATGTTTTATGTTAAAAATATTTAGAATATGAAATGTAAGTAAAAATTAACTAAAAGAAGGTAAAATTCATAATCAGTAGACAAACAAATCCTCTAAAAAAAATAGCAGTAGTTAGTTACATTGATCTGGACAAGTTCTATAATGTTGAAGACATTTCACTGCCTATTAGGGATGAGCTTGTGTTTATTCCGAACCGCGTTTGTGTCATTCCCAGGCCAATGAGGTGCAAGTGGGGAATCTTGATGCCGCAGCTTATGTACACAAAAAAGTGGT
This sequence comes from Lithobates sylvaticus, assembly GCA_028564925.1. NCBI lineage: Eukaryota > Metazoa > Chordata > Amphibia > Anura > Ranidae > Lithobates > Lithobates sylvaticus. Next base: position 171,817,821 of record CM053032.1, read on the forward strand.
GAAGCTCATGACATTTTTGAACCAATATAGTCACATGGCCATATTGATTCAATGTCATCCGAACCCGATTCAGAACAAACACAAGCTAATTTCTACTGCTTATCCAAGCCGCTTCTCCAATTCTAATAGGTGCAGCAGTTCATTACAATTATTACAACCTTAGAAGCGGCTTGGATGAACAGTAAAACATATTTAACATTACAGAACAACTCCCATTAAATGTGACTAACTACGACTAGGTATACGCTGACCTGGATAAAAGAGAACCAAAAATGTTTGTTTATATCTGGCTGCTGGGACGACATGTCTCTGGTACTGTCTCCCAGGCGCATGGATCCTTTCTGGGGAGGAAAGACCACCACCTTCTCACCCTGGGCCACTGGAACTGCCACAAGTGTAGGGCAGAGGTCTTGGACCCTCTGTCCAGTTGTCAACGCTTCAGCTGCAGAAGTTTCTGGTAACTCCACAGATGTTGCTGGCAGAAAATCCCAGGTCTCTGTCAGTATTGGGGGAGAAAGGCTGACTGCCTCTTCTCTCAGGGAGGCTGAAGCTGCTGTTGGTGCTGGGCAGAGGCTAGCAGAGCTCTGCCCTGTTGTCAGCACTTCAGCTTTGGAGACGGCAATCTCCAGAGTTTCCATGCCGATTCCCTGGCATGCTGCTGAACGTGTTCTAGACTTGACCTTTCTGCAGGAACCTCCAGCATCTCATGTTGATCTTCTGTCAGCCATTGTTTTGCCTTGGCCAATACATCGTCAGAAGAGAAAGCATGATTCTTGTATCAAGGATCCAAAAGACATGCCAGCACAACATTTTTATTCTCTTCATGCTTCTCCCAGCATTTGGTGAGGCTGTCCCTCATGACCTGCCTGAATGTTTTAATGCCACGTTTGTTGGGTCCTTCATTCTCTTGAAGAAGCATCTTCAGCACTCTCACACATGGGATGACAGATGACACAGATGAGTCGTAATGACTCACCTCTAGTGTCACTTCCTCTATGGGGAGGAGGGTCGCTAAGACATTGTTGAATGAAGTGGTATTTTATGGAATTGTCTATTCACTGTTTTTATTCTACGCATGTGAATTCTCGTGCTGGTATTATTTCCATTTGTTATGAATATACATGTTTTAATTGTCTTTTTCGATCACTATATGTATCAATAAAATCATCTTGTATGAATTCCATGTAATCATCTATGTGTGTACTACTAGCAGCTTTAAAGTCCCGGGGTGAGTGAACCCAAAGTCCATATTTTTTGTTTCTGATTTATTTCAATTTGGGACGTGGTGCTTTGTTTGATGGTCCCTATCCCTACTTTTTGATAACTATATCCACCATGTTCACCCATATAGAGTTCGCTTCTGTTCCAACATTCTTTGCAGCATGTGAAGTGTTAAACTTCAATGTGTTGGAACAGCCTGAATTAGGCTGTTTTTGGGTAGGCCAGGGTCTGCCTGAATGCACCTCAGTCGCTGCTTGGCAAGGACTGAATGGTGGAAATGGCCTGTGCCCCTCTTCAGCATGCCAATTATATCTATCAACGCTCTATGGCTTGACAGACCATCATATACCACAAGTTGCAGGGTGTGTGCCATGCAACTGCAGTCTGACACTTCAGCAAGCCTCATTCCTTTTAACGTGTTTGCGCCGCTTTAACGAAGCACAAACATCACTCAGTCTTTGTTTATTCCCCAGTCTTGAAGCATGCCTAGAAACCTTTTTCTAATGTACTCCCCCAAGTGGGATCCTTGCATCACCTTTGTATTCAACACCAATTTCATTTTTGTCCATCTGCTGTCAATGAAGTGGCATGTAAGAGTCATTAGTGACTCTGTTGGTTCTGACCACCAGCAGTCAGTCATGAATGAGAGTGAGTTGCCAGCATTCTCTGGTTGCAGCATAGCCTTTACTTTCTCAACTACTTTTTGGTGAACCTTTGCCAGCATTTTGATTTGATAATACTTTTCACTCTTCAGTGGGTACCTTGGCTCAGCTATGGACATCAACCACTGAAAGCCAGAGTCAGACACCATTGTAAATGGCTGGTTATCCATAACCATTATCTCTGTGATTGCTTTGTCCAGCTGTTGGGATCTTCCATCTGAATTTAGCTACTTACCTTTTTTCTGAAACATACTGTATCTTTAATTGTGGTTTGGTGGGATTGTGGTATTTCACTTTGTGATTCAGTTTGTTTTCTCTGTGCTTCATTATCCACTTCAGCCCTGGAAGGTTTTACCCCCTTTCTGACCAGAGCACTTTTTACAATTTGGCACTGTGTTGCTTTAACTGGTAATTGCGTGGTCATGTAATGCTGACCCCAAACCAAATATGCTATTTTTTTTCCCCACAAATAGAGCTATTGTTTGGTGGTATTTGATCACCTCTGCGTTTTTTTTTTTTTTTTTTTGCTATATAAACTAAAAAAGACCGAAATTAAAAATAAAAAGATATTTTCTAATTTTTGTTATAAAAAAATATAATAAACTTAATTTTAGTAATACATTTAGGTCACAATGTATTCAGCCACGTCTCGGGTTAAAAAAAAAAAAAAAAAAAATCATTAAGTGTATATTTATTGGTTTGCGCAAAAGTTATAAACTAGGGTACATTTTCTGGTATTTACGCAGCTTTTAGTTTATGACTATCTCATTTCTTGAGGTGCTAAAATGGCAGGGCAGTACAACCCCCCCCCCCCAAATGACCCCCTTTTGGAAAGTAGACACCCCAAGGAATTTGCTGAGAGGCATGCTGAGCACACTGAATATTTTTTTTTTTTGTCATAAGTGATTGACAAAAAAAAAAAAGTGACAAAAATAAAAAAAACAAAAAAAAAGGATTTACACAAAGTTGTCACTGAAATTATATATTGCTCAAACATGCCATGGGCATATGTGAAATTACACTCCAAAATACATTCTGATGCTTCTCCCAAGTACGGGGGAACTTTTTGGCAGTCTAGCCACGTACGGGGATACCACATGTGTGGAACTTTTTGGCAGTCTAGCCACGTACAGCAAAACCAAGCACCGCCTTCAGGCTTTCCAAGGGCATACATTTTTGATTTCACTCCTCACTACCTATCACAGTTTCGGAGGCCATGAAATGCCCAGATAGCACAACCCCACCCCAAATTACCCCATTTTGGAAAGTAGACATCCCAAGCTATTTGCTGAGAGGCATGTTGAGTCCATGGAATATTTCATTGTGTCACAAGTTTCCTGAAAATTACTATATATATATATATATATATATATATATATATATATATTTATATTTTTTTTTTTTTTTTTTTCACAAAGTTGTCACTTAATGATATATTGCTCAAACATGCCATGGGCATATGTAAAAATTACACCCCAAAATACATTCTGCTGCTTCTCCCGAGTACAGGAATACCACATGTGTGGGACTTTTTGGCAGTCTAGCTGTGTCCAGGACCTCGAAAACCAATCACCCCTGCCCCCATGCGTCGGCATATATGCTCTTTTTTTTTTTTTTTTTAAACTGTAGTGTTGAAATCACCTCCTACAGCACTGGAGTTGCTGATATATGTAGCATGGAAACGCTGTTGCTGTCAACATAAATAAATCAGTGCTGCAGCTGAATGGCGTACCTGAAAATAAAATAATGGTTAATAATAAAACACAGTAAACAGTAAAGTATACATACCTGAAAAGCAAACATGATAAAACATAGTAACAATAAAACATTGTAGAAAAAAAAAATACAGTAAAACAGAGCAGAACAATAGAGAGCGAACAATAGAGAAAGAGAAAAAACGACAACTATATATAAATATTTTTTTCAACTATACACTTTTTATTTGTAACTCCACACACTACTAGTGTGTGGTAGCGTTCGAATCATTCACCGATGCAGAGACCAGGTTGGTCAGGACAGGAGGGACAATAGCGAGTGTCACACCTAAATCTGCACTTGCTACAGACACGACATCTTCTTTGGGGTGATCGATTGGTAGGGGTACCAGGGAGGACATACGGAAAATGCCTCCCATGCAGCCGCTCTCATTGCATTTACATTGGGAAGTTGGGCCACAGCACCGTCTGGAAACAGAAGGGCTGTGATGATCTCTTCCTGGAATTTAAGGAAGGATCCAGTTTGTCCTGAAGCTTTGTATAGCACATAAGCATTCAGCAGCACCAATTGGTATAAGTATACAGACACTTTTTTGTACCAGCGTCTGGCCTTATGGGCAATTAAGTACGGCGCCATCAACTGGTCGTGGAGGTCCACCACTCCCATATTAAAAAGGTTGTATTCATGGACACAGAGGGGTTTCTCCACAACACCAGTCGCCGTTTGAATTTGGACAGTCGTGTCTGCGTGAAGGGAGGACAGAATGAAAACATTCTTAAGCCCCGTACACATGGTCAGAATTTCCGACGGAAAATGTCCTATCGGACCGTGTGTGGGCTGCATTGGACTTTTTCCGTCGGAAATTTCAAAACGGAAAAAAATTTGAGATCCAGCTCTCAAATTTTCCGACAACAGAATCCGATCTGACTTTTTCAGATCGTGTGTAGAGAATTCCGACGGACAAAGTGCCATGCATGCTCAGATCAAATTACGAGACCAAACCTATTGGCTAATAGCCTCTACGTAGTTCCGTCGTACGCAACGAACGTCACCACGTTCAGAATGATCAGATTTTCCGACAACTTTGTCCGACCGTGTGTATGCAACACCAGTGTCAGACAAAATCCGTCGGAAAAAGTCGGATTTTGTGGTCGGAATTTCCAACCGTGTGTATGGGGCATTATTATCCCTCCACTTCACAGTGAGCAAATTACTATATCTTAAGCAGGCTCTCTCCCCCAGCCTAAGACGGGAATCTATAAGCCCCGTCGATTAGATTGCACGGTGCCAAATGTGCAAATTCCATGATCAAACAAGTGACTAAAAAGTGGCACGCTTGTGTAATTAATTGTCCACATACAAGTGTGTACCCCTTTCCGAATAAGGGTGACACAGAGTCCAAAATTTTTTTTTTTACCAGTGCTCCCTATGTAGTCTGGGCAGTTCTCTAGCTCTACGTAACTATTTCTTCCCTCGTAAACCATAAAACTACATGTATAGCCTGTTGCCTTGTCACAGAGCTTATACATCTTGACCCCATATCTGGCACGCTTGCTGGGAAGATACTGTTTGAATGACAAGCGGCCAGAAAAACGTAATCAGGGACTCATCAACGCAGACAACTTGATTGGGAGTAAACAAGGCTGCAAACTGTTGGTTGAAGTGGTTTACGAGGGAGACAAATTTTGTAGAGCTGATCGTATTCAGGGTCACCCTGAGGACGACAGAGTTCATTGTCATTGAAATGCATGAACCGCAAGATCTGCTCATATCGTATCCTGGTCATGCAAGCAGAGAATACAGGCATATGGTGAATTGGGTCAGTGGACCAATGTGACCGAAAATAACTTTTAGTTATGCCCATCAGGAGGGATAGGCCCAGGAACGTCTTAAATTCGGAGACGGCAATAGGTCTCCAATCTCTGGCATGGGTCAACTGGGGACTAGCAGTGATGAATTGACCAGCATACAAATTGCTTTGGTCCACAATAGATCTATAGAGATCTTCCGTGAAAAACAGCGAATAAAAAAATCAAGTGACGTAAAATCAACTGTTTCCACCGTTCCGGGTTGGCCAGTGATACTCAGAAATGTGTATACCTCTTCACTAGTGTACCTTCGATTGGACATTTTGGCCTCTAACTTTACTGGTACAATTAGTGAAACTCACAGGAAAAAAAAAAAAAAAAGGAGCACCTGACTGTCAGCGACTGATTCAAACGCTACCAAAAAAACTGTTAGCATTCGCAGGGATCAGGCCTGACTCTGCAGTTATGTATTTAGTGTTTTGCAAGTGACAGTGATCGATTGATACTGCACTTGGGTGGGCTGGGCGGAGGAGCTAAATGCAGATGCTAGCACTGCGATGTTGGACTACAACTCCCAGCCACCGGAACTGACATCAGTCATCGGAGTGCGTGATGCGGCGCGCCGCTGGAGGCCTGGGCGGTACAGTGGCTGGGAAACTAACACAGCAGTGAGTGCGCACTGCGATGTTGGACTACAACTCCCAGCATGGCTGATTCTACTACAACCCCCAGCATGGCCCTATAGGGTGAGATGTTTAGTAATGAGGCTGGTGTACAGAGGACTACAATCCCAAGCATGGCTGATTCTATATTATGGGGCACTGCAACCCCCAGCATTACTGTTGTATGGGGACTATGACCCTCAGTATGGCCCTATATGGGGCAATATAAACTACCGAAGACTAACTGCCATAAGGCCCTATAGGAGGTGGTGCAGAGGACTATAACCCCCAGCATGACTGATTTTGGCTTATGGGGGACTACCCCCCCCCCCCAGCATGATTCTGGTTTATGGGGGACTGCAACCCTTAGCATGCCCCTGTGGGGGGGGGGGGGGGGGACATATAGCACTGAGGACTGCAACTCCCCAGCATGACTTATTATCTATGGGGGACTAAAATTCTCAACAGGAACTGTATAGTAGTGAGGACTGCAGCTCCCAGCACAATCGTTTTGTGGGGGGGACTGCAAACCTTAGACCACTTTCACACTGAGGCGCTTTTCAGGCGCTTTCACGCTAACAACAGCGCCTAAAAAGCTCACAAAAACTCAATTCCATTAAAATCAATGAACGCTTTTACACTGGGGCAGTGTGCTGGCAGGGCTGTGAAAAACTCCCCTCCCCATTGAAATGAATGGAAAGCTCTTCAAAAGCGCCTGAAAAGCTCTTCAAAAGCGCTCAGTGTTTTTACTGGCTGTTTAGAAGCGGTTCAGTGTAAAAGTGGCCTTAGTCGGGCCCTCTAGCGCTCAGTCCTGAGCAGTGTAACTCCCATCATGGCTGATTCTGTGTTATGGAAAGGCTACAACTCTCAGCATGGCCCTGTAGTGGGCCTTATTTAGTACTGATGCCTTATGGGTTGGTGGACTACAACTCCCAGCATGGCCTGGAGGGGGTTGATTAGTATAATTTCAGATATTTCATCTGATTGTAAAATTTTCTTTTGTAAAGATCGTAAATTTTTCAAATAAAAACAGTTTTTAAGAATGGTGATCTACATTCTAAGCAAAAGAATCGCGATTCCAATTTTTACCAGAATCGTGCAGCTCTAATTCAGACACTATACTACTAAGGGAGGTGTATGGTGCGTGTGTGGGTGTTAGCGCTACTGGCATTAATCTGATGCTGCCTGGGGTGACGCAGACCCCAACTGACGTTAAAACTGATGTCACCTGCCGGGTGATCAGGGGGTTAAACGTTTGTTTAGGTAATATGCAGCGGGTACCCTGACGCTATCAAAAAGTAGCCAACTAACCAGCATCACCCGTAACACTAATACAGTGATCACTGGTGACGGGGTGATCAAGGGGTTAAACCTTTATTGGGGGGGTTACCCTAAAGCTACCTGGGCCTACCACTAACTGCTGTGACACTGATTAGTGTCACAAATAACACCAGTACAGTGATCAGTGAAAAATCTGACAACTGCACTGGGTGACACTGACAGGCAGGGAGTGAAGGGGTTAACTGGGGGGGGGGGGCGACAAGTGTACCTACGTGTACTGGTGTTAGTGTAGAGTTGGTGCAACTTACTGTGAGATGTCTCCTCTCTCTGGCATGAAAAGAGTTCCACTAGGGGAGATGACACTTACAGGCAGGTGAAGGATTTTATTCGCCAGAACCGATCAGCAGGTCCAGGCCATAAATCATTGGCCTGGACCTGAAGATTGATCGGCTCTAAAAACGAATCCGATGGTCACGTGCGCGGCGGGGGAGGGGGGGGCTGTTTGCGGGCGCGCCCAGGTATGGGACGTGCAGCTGTGCCATTGTGCCGCAGTAAATGTACGCGACACAGTCGGCAAGTGGTTAAATATCTCAACATGATGAACTCTTAGATGGGCCCAAAGATTTCACGTATTTTTGGATTTGCAGTTTGTGCATGTCTTGCACACTGCTGCTTTTCCTGGAGATGGTTGAGATGAGAAATAGTCCCAGACCACACTTTTACTTTTTTTCTCTGCATCCATCTGCATTGGAATTTGAAAGAGTAAGTTTAAAAATGGCTGGCACCCTGCTGTGGGTGGGCTTGCTGGCTGACACCTTGATGTGGGTGGTTTGCTGTCCCTGCTGTGGGTGGCTGGCCAGCTGGCCTAGCACCCTGCTGTGGCCAACTTTCTGCCTGGCACCCCGCTGTGGCTGGCTTGCTGGCACCCTGCTGTGGCTGGGCTTGCTGGCTGGCACCCTGCGGTGGGTGGCTAGCTGGCCCCCTGCTGTGGGTGGCTTGCTGGCTGGCCTGGCACCCTGCTGTGGATGGGCTTGCTGGCACCCTGCCGTGGGTGGGTGGGTGGCTGCTGGCTGGCCTTAGTGGCCTGGCACCTTACTGTGGGTGGCGAGGAAAAGGAGAGGGAGGCCTGTCAGACTCAGAATGTTAGGCCCAGTGCTCGGAGGCGTAATGACGTTACGCCCTGGGCAATGGGTCTGCAGGCTTCTGGGCCCCAAAAAGATGGCCCGGCCCGCGGAGACCAATAACGGTCTAGTTTGTGACCGATACAGATGTTTCAAAAAATGCTGATATCGGCACGCAATAATTGGCCTTACCAATAATAACACCGATAAATCAGTCGATACCTAATTACGACTTTCTAGACACTGGCATCCTAACAACCAATGACATTGTCAGTTAATAAGGAGGATGTCTGTTGTCTCCACAGCATCCTTGTTTGACCCTCCTGTGCCCCTCTCCCTCAGCACCTGGGTGACATTAGCTGACTGATGGAGAGAAATTGAGGGAGAAGAGAAACATTGGAATATGTGCTAAATTTGCTTTGGAAAAAGAAAAATCACCACTAACATTGGGTGTCCTACATGTGGATGTTGCTGCATTATGTAACGTTATTAGAATAATTTTTTTAAATTTAGAATGGGGTGCCTTGAGACTGTCCATACTTTTAAAAAAGGTGCCTTGAAATGGTCTATAGTTTTAAAGGGTGCCTTGCCTGAAAAAAAGGTTGAGAAACACTGGGTTTAGATCAAAGCATATTCATGTGTTAGAATGGCCCAGTCAAAGCCCAGCCCTAAATCCAATTGAGAATCTGTGACTCGAAAATTGCTGTTCAGAGATGCTCTCCATCCAATCTGACAGAGCCTGAGCTATTTTGCTAAGAAGAATGGGCAAACATTTCACTCTAGATGTGCAAAGCTTGTAGAGACCTCCCCAAAAAGACTTGCAGCTGTAAATGCAGCAAAAAGTGGTTCTACAAAGCATTGACTCAGGGGGTCTGAATACAAAGTGCTCGCCACACTTTTCAAATATTGAATTGTAAAAAAATTTGAAAACCTTTTATCATTTTCCTTCTACTTCACATTTATGTGCCACTTTGTGTTGGTCTATCACATAAAATCCCAATAAAATAAGTTTACATTTTTGGTTGTAACATGACAAAATGTGGACAATTTCAAGGGGTGTGAATACTTTTTCAAGGCACTGTAGGATTTCAGATGGGCATGCAACTGGCCAATTAGATAGATTCATACAGATGCCTATATGTACGCAACTCGTGAGATATATTATCTGAAAAATAAATGTTGTTTCCCCTAGGCACCCACGTGACCTGGGCCTAGACTTGGTAAGCCAAATGGAGGAAGCTTTCCGCAGCTCAGTGCTAGGGCACAGGGTTGTGCAAAGTTTTGTTTTGTTTCGGTGTCAAACCTGTGATGGTGTCACAGACACACTTAGAAAAAAAAACAAAAAAGGTTTTATGTGACAAAGCATAAAAGTTTTGTCTGGAGTTCATCTTTAAGTTCATCAAAATATAGTTACCCACAAGGCTAATACTGGATGATTTTGTTCAACAGAAAACATCTTTATGCAGAACAATTTAAATTCCAATAATTTTTTTAAATTTAGAATATGTAATACAAGAAGTCCCATTCTAGTTTATAAAAAAAGTAAAATACAAATAAAAATCAATCAGGAGGTATTTTACCACAATCCCATATTTATTACAGCGACACTGAACATTATGGGGGCATGGAGTGTAAATTCTCATGATCATTTAAAACCATTTTACATATTTCTCGAATTACCGCAAACACACACACACACACTAATCAGCACATTCGTATGTTTAATTTGATCCTTATGTAGTGTAACAGTCACCAACATTTTTTTTTTTGCTTGACAGACTCAGTTTCATTTCATTGACCAGTCAGTAGCCAATACAACACATACATTTTAACTTGTGATCTTGTCCGGCATACAACAGTTGGTTCAGACTATGAATCATATTCATGAATCTTGCAAAACATGGTAGATCCATTTCTATGACAGAGAGCACTTGTCAAGTGATACCACTAAAGAAACGTTAATACTAGACAAGCGAACCTTATTTTTTTTTTTTAAGTATTTGATGGAAAAAATGTTTTGTCGCCAATGTCAACAAAATTCCATCTTATTCTCCCATTGTGTAACATATGATTGAAAGGCAGAATATAAGTGGCATTTAAAATGACATACATTCTTCCTCTCCCTTATGCAAGTTATTTAGTAAGGCCCAATGTATACATGTGTTTGAAGGATCCACTTAAAGACATTCATAGATTGATGGGCTAGCAGTACCTTGTAATGAAGTTCCAGATATTTGAATCTAAAAAGTTAAAATTCTAAACAGTATTAAAGGAGCGTTCACTTTGAATTGGATACACGGCCTGCAATTTGTTCTTTAATGTGCACATTTGTCCATAGGACAATACAGCCAGGCTGAAGTGCCTCCCACAGTAAAGGGAAATCATGTTGAGGTTTTTAGGTGGAGCGCAGCGTGTTGTTCCTGTTCCTGGAGAAAATATAACAATTTTTGTCATCCATTTCATTTTAGATCCAGGAGCATGGAAGATGGGTTCTCTAGGTAGGATTTCCAGAGATTAGAGAATCTGGACATGGTTGCTCCATCGATAATCCTGTGGTCTGCAGACCAGCTAATGTTGATGATTTGAGCTTTCACAACCTGCCCTCTCGAGTCAAACCGTGGAACTACCTGTATGACAGGAGAGATAAGACAGCTAGTGACTACAGTTTGTTATGCAAGATTTTAATGACAGATTATGTGATAATAAAACAAATCTCTTTTGTCATTGTGGTTACAGACGCAACATAAAAATTTAACGCGAGACACGTAAAATGTATAATTTACATACAGTGACAAAATAAAGAAACAGACCGTTCAAGCCTCAAAAGATGTGGCTCCGAGAAGAATCTCACAGCCTGCCATTTCCTCAAAATATGCATGCATAAAATTATGCTATTGCTATCACATTACGCACACCATCAGATAAGGCAAGTATACAGAATTTTTCTTTACAGAGCAGTTCGTATAGAGCTTGGAATGGGGTAGGTGCAGGTTTAAGTTTAGTTTTGACCAGATTTCCTTTCAAGAATGCAAAGGGGGGATTATTGCCTGTGAGGCCACTTCAGCATGCCTTACATACCATCGCGATAGAAGAACTAGAATCAATAACACAGTAATGAGTCCTGCTCTTTGGTCCATAAAAAAAATGAAAAACAAAAAATAAAATTGAAAAACGTTATTCTCACAATCATAATGTCTCTTATGCCCCGTACACACGGTCGGAAATTCCGACCACAAAATCCGTCGGATTTTTTCCGACAGATTTTGTCCGACACTGGTGTTGCATACACACGGTCAGACAAAGTTGTCGGAAAATCCGATCATCCTGAACGTGGTGACGTTTGTTGCGTACGATGGGACTACGTAGAAGCTAGTAGCCAATAGCTTTGGTCTTGTAATGTGATCTGAGCATGCGTGGCACTTTGTCCTTCGGAATTCGCTACACACGATCCGATAGGACTTTGTTGTCGGAAAATTTGAGAGCAGGATCTCAAACTTTTTCCGTCGGAAAAAGTCAGATGGAGCCCACACACACAGTCAGAATTTCCGACAACATGGTCCGATAGGACATTTTCCGTCGGGTGTACGGGGCATTAGAGTACCATAGGCAAAAATGTTATCTCCTAGAACATGTAGACTATTCAGAAGGATCTATGCAATTTTCATCTTGACAACCATTTGGGCAGGAGGAGAACTGAAGGAGTGAGAATAACAGGGGTAAACAGTTAAGTGAACCTGTTGCATTCATCTGTATGGGCAAAAACAGACTTGCATTAAAATGGTCCAATCCACTAATGGTCACATGCAGAGTCCAATGGTTTTAATAACATGCCTCTCAGGTTCTCAAGCAAAAAAATATCTCCCCGTCATAATTTTTTGCTTGGAGTTTTGAGTGTTCCCACTCCTGCATTCTCTATATACAGAATTCCAAAATATTTAAGAAACAGTTAGGTGGTTTGACTTAACAGCATCCATAGAAACTGAAGTACCACTTTTGGGTAAAGCAACCATTTAAATGCTGTACTAGGCCTTTACAAGTCATAGCTACTGATTTGACAGATTGAGAATGCTCAATTATAAATGACCACGTAAAAAGTCACTTGAAGCAAGCAGTTTCCACAAGCTTCTGTATGGCATTTTCAAACAGCTCTAATTCACGTTATAATTTATGTAGGCATTTTAAGGGAAATATGTCACTATTATCCCACAGGTACAAACAAGTTGGGGTATTTTTCCCAGAACATTTAAAGAAACTACAAGAAGTCCAACAATGAGAGTCTAAAGAAAGACTAACTATAATAAACTAGAAATGCAGAGAAATCCCAGCACTGAAGAACTGAACTAAACTGATTTGTGCGCTTAGAAATGTAGGTTTTATTTTCAAATCTACATTAGCAAACAGTTGGAATAGGATTGGTTAAAACATTTTACTATACAGTAAAAAATGTGCACATGGCACCTGCAGGTTTCTTTGATGACATCAAATAAAAATTCTTATACTGGCTCACCATTCAGACTACAATGACTACTACAGCCACTAGAGGCAATTCTAAGAGGTTTATATAGTTCATTACATTCTAAAAAAGCACCATAGCCTCACAAAAAAATGTGCTGCAGCACCTAAAGAGCAGCTTTCCCTCCTATACTGCAGCAGTGTTCTGTAGGGATCTGTTGCTCCCCCACTCCACACCCAGTCATATGATGCAATTTTTTTCTGTGATGTCACCGGGAGTTGCCTGTCTCTTCTGGGTTCTTGCAGCTAGCACCTGATGAAGTGCACTTGCAGTGATGCGCCACCAGGGGGGCCAACTGCAAGAACCAGAAAGAGACAGCCAGCCCCCTGACACACCGAAGAGCATGTGGCATAGAGTACTCCAAGGCCTTCTGGGATGCTGCAACTTCTGTGCATGAATCCAGGAAGTTCAGGGATGTGTTCTCAGAAAAAAGGTATTCAAAAATAAAACAATATGCGATTCTAAAAGGCCTGTACACACGATCAGACTTTTTGACAACAAACATGCAAATTAGCTGTTTTAAGGCCACATGCCACCGTGTGTACGCTCCATCGGACAAACTTTTTCGGTTTTTATCTAACTTTTGTTGGCCGTGCGAACAGACAAACTTTTTGGCAACAAAAGTCTGATGAAGCAAAGTCCGACCGTGTGTACACAAAACCATCAGACTTTTGTACAAAAGTACAAACACGCATGCTCAGAACCAATGCAAAAGATCAGACAACAATACAGAAGTTGACCAAAGGGGGATGCCGAAGTAATTGAACGTCCTCTTTTGAAGTGTCGTCAGTACGTTGAAACGTCATTACGTTTGTGTTTGTTGCCTAAAAAGTCTGAATGTGTGTATGCAATACAAACTTACGGCCAACACCCTTTTATACAAAAATCCATGGGAAAGTTTGTACAAAGTCCGATCGTGTGTATGAGGCTTTAGAGAGGATGGGGTAGGGCTGGAATGCAGAAAAGCGGGACTGAACTTAGCTTTCTCTTAGCTCCCCTCAAAATCCTATAAACACCTGTTAAACCTGCCATTGAAGTCCATCTAATGCAGTTGCCACCCCATCACAGGGCGCAATGCTGCACAGCTGCTGAATTCAGAGCAGAGTTGCCTCTCTAATTTGGCTGAGCCTGCTTGTGCTACTGTGGGATGAATCCTTACACCTAATCAATACGCTTTGCCTTTTACTTTATTGCTGTGCAGCCAGCCTTCCTGATAAAACCAGGTAGTAAGTCTCAGTCATATTCTATGTAATGTATTTTTTATGGTCCAAATTGACAACATCACATTAAAATGGCAGGGATTCTGTCACTTCCAGTGCCATCATGCCTCAAAGTGTGTCCTGGAGATAAAAATCTCCAGTGACACTAGCACTTCTCCACCTCTACACAGGCCATGGAAGTCAATTGATGACACAGTAGCTCCATACATCACACCTTTTGAATGCTTTGCAGAACAAATAGAAAACAGACCAGCAAGATCATCTGCATACAGTTTAGAAGTAGACAAATGCCAAGGTCTGGAACTCCCCTAGACTCTTGAAAAGAGGGATGTTACAAGACTCTCTACCCAGTTACCCAGGCCATGATCCATGAAAAGAATTAAAGCCATGTTGGCAGACCAGATGAATGAATACACCGAGGTGTGTCAGCCCTGGATAGACAAATGCTTACCGCCAAGCTTTGACCACTGCCACTGGAACCCTAATGCACCTGTCTGTGTCGAGTTATACCTCACCACTCAGAGCTCAGGCATGGCCTTTCCCTGCTCTATGCCACACCAGGATAACCCACCACTCCCTCTCCTTTTCAGTCCTCTATCCTTCTTTTTTACCCTAGTTAAACACAACAGTTTTTTTTCTTGTTAAAAAAATAAATAAAAAAACAAACACACTAGTTTATGGTCTGTACAAACTACTGTAACTGTATAGACCTGAAAGATCTGAATGTACACATTTTTCCTCTTGAGCTTAGTCTGAAACACAGTATTTGATTTCCAATGAAAGAAACACTGAACATAAGTATCTTAATCCTGTTCTGTTAGCTTTGTGAATTAAGCCTAAATTCAAATATATAATTGTTCAAATGCAAACACATTCACACGGCTAAAGATAATATACAGGCAATGTACATATGTAATGCTTCAATAACAGTGTCTAAGTGTGGAACAATCATATTCCAGGACATAGTGTGGCAATACATTTTCTTTCTACATGTTTTTATGACAAATAACCAACCTGCAATTTTCCAATAGCACCAATAGCTACTTCTGGAGGCAATATAACAGGCTTGGCATAGGTACCCCCAATCTAGAAATGAAAACAGAAGGTCAGTAAACTATGCAGACGGCTCTTTAAGTGTTTACTCACACTATACCATGATCACTTACAGAACCAATGTTGGATAGTGTAAAAGTTCCCCCTGTCAGTTCGGAAGCCCCCAGTTGCCCCGAGGCACCAAGGGTCTGTAGTCGGTTAAGTTCACCAGCAATTTCAAATATACTTCGTACTTGTACATTCTTCACATTTGGAACAATCAGACCTTGACGTGTATCCATAGCAATCCCAATGTTGTGAGAAGCCTAGAAATGACATGTTGAAAATAGTCAAAATGTGCTTATATACAGGGCAAAAAAACATTTTTTGTCTTAAATGGCCAGTCCACTTGAAACACTTTTTAGCAGCTTTCGTTGCCTATTAGCTTTGTATATGTATGCTAGCATTGTTAAAAGATCTTTGCATTTAAGCTGCATTACAAGAAAGTTCTATTGAAAGAATTCTCATTTTTTTATAACACCGCAGAGACTGCAGCAGTGGATGCAAGATTTCCTGTGTGTCAGGCCAGGCAATATGACAAGGGAGTCTAAGGGACAAAAATTTCCAGCTGAAAAAAGCTTGGCTCACATTCGTCTACCTATAATCATAATATATCACTTTATGACCTGTACACATCTGTACTTGATGTTTGTTACATTACTGGAATATTATCCCCGATTCTGTTTGTTAACCCTAAAACAAAAACATTTAAAAAATCATTTTAGGGTGGGCTGACCCTTTAGTTAATATCGATTTTTGTTCACATTTTCTTTAGTGGTCCTCTCAAACAGTAACCATGTATATTTAGATGAACAGTACAATTCTGCACTGCAGCTTTGACAATACAGACCTTATACGTGATATTCTGACAGTTTTCATCCACAGAGGCATTGAGGACTGGATACTGCAGTAAACCCAGACTGGCTGCCTGAAAGCGAGAGGAAAAATTATTGACTATGAAGTAAATCACAACATCATAACAACGTTAGAGCAGTAAATATACCATCTTTGGCCCCTCGGTAAGGTTTGATAATAACAAGGACATCAAGTTATAGGATCAATCGGAAGGCAAGGACTGTGAAATGATTACACTTTTTTTATGATCGGAGGGATTTCAATAAAAATAAAAAAAAAAAACGGGACTAGACTACGTGTAATTTTCTTCTCATATTTTTGGTGCTTCAGGATTTCATTTGAGGCTCTGATTGAGGACATCATGTGTAGGTAGCATCTGGATATCTGTTGAGGCTTGTAAATTACAGCGGTCCGGTGAGTTTAAACCCAAGAGGGGAGTGTGACACACTGTCTTGAGGAATCTGGTGAAAGGTGCACGTTTTACAGACAACACTACGATTACCACCCGTTTCTACTTCAGACTCTTTCTCATCACCACCTGCTACCCCTAGTGTTTCTCTTTGTTCACTTATGATATACATTTGTTAGCCAGTCATTTTAAATATTGACAGGAGCGCTGCTTTTGATGAATCGCTTGATACTGTGTAGTATTAGGAAGTATTTATCTTAGGCTCCATGCACACTGAAGCTCAAAAAAGCTTTTTCTGGATGCCAGATTGCTGGCAGAAAACGCTGGTTGAGAAATGTGCTTTTAACAGCATTTTGTACTAGCGTTTATAAGCGGTTTATAGCGTTAGCGTTTTTAATAAAAATACACAGAGGACCCTCCAAATATCCCACAATGTATTTCAAACTCCCTCAATGCATTGACAAAATAGAACGATGAACGCTAATTAACGCGCGTTCATCAGCGTTTGACTTTTTGGCAGTGAAAAACGGCACTTTGAACGCAAATTTCTGGCGTTCAGAAAAAAGCCCATAAACTCCACTGCTCATTAAAGCTAAAAAACGTTCATGTGTGCATGGACACATAGGCTAACATAGAGTGGAGTTAAAAAAAATAAAAATAAACGCCCAAACTCCAATAAACTGCAGTTTATGAGCTTCAGTGTGCATGGAGCCTTACAAGAGGAAATGTTAGAGCAGTGTTTCAGCTAGTCTCTGTCTCCTAAAGCCCTTAAAGAGGATGTAAAGGTAAATAAAAAAAATTCACCTTAATGCATTCTATGCATTAAGGTGAAAAACATACAGATACAGTGAGCTGCTAATTGGTTACAGTGGATGGATTGAAAGCAGGGCTCGCGCTGCTGTCAATCACATCCAATGGCCGCCGGCTGAATCACAGGAGTGTGCCCGCAAGCACTTCTCACCATGCGAGGGAGCTTGCATGAACGTGAGAAGTCCTTGCAGGGGGAGCGGAGACAGCAGCCGAGGGACCCCAGAAGACCAGGTTCAAGGCCACTCTGTGCAAAACGAACTGCACAGTGGACGTTAGTATAACATGTTTGTTGTTTAAAAAAAAAAAAAAAAAAAATACCTTTACAACCCCTTTTAGAGAAGACCTGTAAAAATAAATAAATCAAATAAAAAAGCAGAAGAGTGGACCAAAAATCCTCCTGAGATGTGTACAAACCTGTAAACCAACTACAAGAAACGTCTTACATCTGTGCTTGCCAACAAGGGTTTCTCCACCGAGAGCACACACAATGATTATTGCTAATGCTTTCAGCGACTGGCAATAACCGCATGAAAAATCCAACAAGCTGGTGGTACCCAAGTTGACCGATCGGTCAATTAACTTGGGTACAATCATCCTGCTCATACATGGTTCAAATCTCTATGGCCAGCTTTAAAATGTTAGTGCAAATTTATCACAGACAGTACTTGATTTTTGTTTTTGCTGAAAATGCACTAAATGTGGCTACAATCAATAAAAATTCAACTTGTAATGTTCCTCTCATTCTTTGTGGCATTGCAAAACAATTACCATAATTGAGAATGTTAGTTTTTCATTGGGTGGAATCTATTGTGTAGGGGCCATTATAGTAGTAGTGCAAGCCAGTTTATTAGATCTCATATAGGCTTTATCCTTTTAACAGCGACAGATTTTCTATTTGTCACATATGCAGCAATTCTGTTAAGAGGCATAAACCCTATTTCCTAACAAAAAGGTGTGGATACCAGTGGAGGAAAATATGGGGAATGTTGGATTCTTATACACAGGAAAAATTTATTGTAGCTTTTTTTGTACTATTATTACCGTTCTTGTACCTTATACTGTAACCTCACCTTGAGGAAGAAGGGCATAAATGACAGACGGACCCCTCGTGCTTCAGCTGAATGCTTCAGGTCCTCTCTCAGCTGGACAAGTTTGGTCATATCAATTTCATCACAGTACCCAAAGTGAGGGATCTTTAATGCCGCAGACATGGTCTTCACCATGGCTTTATGGAACCCTAAGTCAAAAAAACATTACAAAAAATATAACAAAGGGGGAAAAGGTGCACATTTCAAAAAAAAAAAAAAAAAAAACTGGAGAAATATTTTTGGTTCATTGAAAATAATTATATATTGCTTTAGTTTGTAAACAATTCTTTCTATGTCTGCACATACAAAGACTGTATAGGCGCTCAGTGGGATAGAAATATATGGATTTACCCTTTTACGAATACATCTGAAAAGACTGTTCCTAGCATATGTTTGATGATATGCCAATGATCTGAAATGCCCTGTACCGCTCAAAATAATCAGAATGGCTTTCTTTGCTGTAATCCCATTAAAGTGGATGTGAACCCAAATTTTTTTTTTGATGTCATAATGTAGAGAATGAGATTTCCTTTCATTTGAGCCCAGTCTTGCCACACAGATTTACTCGAGGTCTGAGTAATCCTCTTTTATTGTTCAGTTAGAGAAATCTTGACAAAGTCTTGAAAACTTTGTCAAAAACGCCCCCTTGCTGTGAGTGACAGGTGATTTACATATCATGCACTAGCCTGAGACAGGCACATCCTGTGTAAAAAGTTCACAATTCACATCCCCTCCCCTCCAGCTCTCCCAACTGTGTTTTGACTGGATGTTTCTCATCATGGGATGCAATGAACAGTCAGCAGACTATAGACAGACAAGTGATTTAGGGGACATGTATGTAGTCAGAGCTGGGCAGAGTAGAACATCCAGTGATCTGATGATAACCTGTCTCAGGCTAGTGCATGAGATATGTAAATCACCTGTCACTCACAGCGTTTTTGACAAAGTTTTCAAGACTTTGTCAAGATTTCTCTAACTGAACAATAAAAGAGGCCTCAGGCCTCGAGTAAATCTGTGTGGCAAGACTGGGCTTGCTTGCTTGCTTTGGTTTACATCCACTTTAATGCCAATCTATAGTCTGAAGCTGCATGTTGCTTTCTGAACTTTCCTTCTATGACTATCGGTTTCCCCTTCTGGGTATGGCAGACACAAGACTTGGCTTTTTGGCTGTGATTTTTCTACATTTTCCAATATGAGCAAAAGTGGTGTTAAAAATTAGGTGACAAATTTACATCTATGGCTTATTAGAAAGCATCTTACAGCTAAAGGTCGTATATTAATAATGATTAATTAAACCCACTGTGCACGTAACTGAAATGCATGGTTTCACAGTCTGCCACTGAATTTTGCAATAATAGACCACTTAGGCCAGTCATAGACAGTTTGAATATCGGCCAGGATTCAAACCACGTATGCACAAGGCTGCATGTACCAGGTTGATTGATCAACTTGGGTACAATCAGCCTGCCAGATTTTACATGCGATTATTGCTAGCGGCTGGTATAGCCTCTAACAATAATCACAGTTGTCTCCCAGCGGGGAATACAATGGCTTGGCGGGAGGGATTCCCCTGTCAACAGTTTGTTTTGATGGGAGAAATTAGCTGCACGTATGGCCTGCTTTAGCTGTGTTATGAAAAAAGATAACAATTCACATGCACATGTCTCTGTTTGTCAGCACTGTGTTACCTTTCAACGGCTCTGTCACATCCTTTCCAGAGAATGTGATGGGTTTAGTAAATGTCACAGGAATACTAGGGGTTATCGGCATCTGGGATGACTTGGGGATCTCCGCTTTAGGAGAAGGTGGTATGATCTCCAATTTTGGAGAGGGTGGTAATATGGCTCCTGTTTGTTTGGCCAGAAAGCTTAAAATGTCTTCTTTTAGGATACGTCCATCCCGTCCAGTGCCCACTACTTCACTTAGTTTTATCTAAAACAAGATCAAAGAACAGAGACTTCAGCACCTTGCAAACATTTAATGCGCATCTTGTGCTAAATTAGGGTTTCTGTCAGAGAAGTACAGTGCCTTGAAAAAGTATTCATACCCCTTGAAATGTTCCACATTTTGACATGTTACAACTGTAAATGTATTTTATTGGGATTATATGTGATGGACCAACACATTAGTGGCACGTAATTGTGAAGTGGAAGGAAAATGATAAATGGTTTTAAATATTTTTTGCAAATAAAATATGTGAAAAGTGTGGCGTGCATTTGTATTCATTCAGCCCCGAGACAATACTTTGTAGAACCCCCATTCACTGCAATTACAGCTGTAAGTCTTTTTGGGTCTGTCTCTACCAGCTTTGCACATCTAGGAGTGTGACATTTTTTCCCATTATTCTTTGCAAAATAGCTCAAGCTCTGTCAGATTGGATGGCGAGTGTCTGATCAGCAATTTTCAAGTCTTGCCACAGATTCTCAATTGGATTTAGGTCTGGCCTTTGGGCCAGTCTAATACATGAAAATGCATTGATCTAAATTAATGCTCTCCTTGCCCAGCCTGTCAGTTTAGGTGGACGGCCATGTTTTGGTAGGTTTGCAGTTGTGCCATACTCTTTCCATTTTTGGATGATGGATTGAACAGTGCTCCATGAGATGTTCAAAGCTTGGGATATTTTTTTTTTTTTTTTTTTTTTTTAACCTAACCCTGCTTTAAACTTCTTCACAACTTTATCCCTGGCCTTCATGATGCTGTTTGTTCATTAAGGTTCGCCAACAAACCCTTAAGGGCTTCACAGAATTGTATTTATATTGCAGATTAAAATGACACACAGGTGGGCTCTATTTACTAATTAGGTGACTTCTAAAAGGCAATTGGTTGCACTAAATTTTAGTAAAGGGTATCAGAAGGGGGGCCGAATACTAATGCACACACACACACACTTTTCAGATATTTATTTGTAAAAAAAAAAAAAAAAAAAAATTTAAAATCATTTATCAATTTCCTTCCACTTCACAATTATGTGCCACTTTTTGTTGGTCTATCACATAAAATCCCAATAAAATACATTTACATTGTTGGTTGCAACATGACAAAATGTGTAAAATTTCAAAGGGTATGAATACTTTTTCAAGGCACTGTACCTACACTGACGATGTTCAGGGTTTATTTATTGACTGAATATGTAGGCCAAGTGCAAAGCAAATAGCACTTTCAACATAGCATTGATGTATAGATTGCTATGCACAGCAAAATAACATACATTGTTTTCCATGGCAAGGCGTCTGACAGCTGGAGTTGCTAGAGTCTTGTGTCCCTTTATTTCCTGATGTGTATGCTCTTGAGATATAGCAGGAGTCTCCACAACATCCTCTTCTGGGGCTCCATCTATAGGAAAAACGTGATCACTGACAATATATACAGTAAATGTAGCAGCAACAACTGACAAAGTTCCATTTCCATACACAAACTTGTTAAGTGAATTGTATATTTAAAGATAAAAAGATGATGTTGAAGACTTGAAAATTCTCTTATATCTCTTTGGAATTCTGGTGGCAAGATCTCTTCACTTGAATTCCCATAACTGCCCAACCGCTGTGGCTTTAACAAAAAGGCTCTACTCCACCGCCAGGATTTTTTACATTCAATTTTATTATGGGAACACCCCAAAGTTTAAAGAGGACAGAAACACATATAGTAAATTTAGTAATACTTGCTTTTTATTTTGTGTAACTTTAGTTATATTTTCTACAGACTAAGCTGTCCAGCAAAAAGTGAAAGATGGCAGGGGTTTGCACAAACCACAAAACTGCCAGCAGTGCTGCCAGTGATCACCTTTTATTTGTATGCTAGTTAACCACTGTGACATAAAGGAATAACTTGGTGAGCTCCTTCTCTATGATCGCTTTCAGCAATATAGGTTGCTCTAGTACTTGCTTATATCACTTTTGCTAGAGAGCGAAGTCTGCAAGTGAGAAAGAAAAAAAGAAGAGAAAATGTATAATACACACACACACACACACACACACACACACACACACACACACACACACACTATAAAAAGTCTAAACACACCCCTGTTAAAATTTCTGTGATGTAAAAAAACGAGATAAAGACACAGACAATTTTGACACTTTGGGACCATTGGCATTAATACAGCGATCAATGCTAAAAAATTGCATTGATTACTGTAAAAATGTCACTGGCAGTGAAGGGGTTAATCACTAGGTGGCACTGTAGGGGTTAAGTGTGTCCTAGGGAGTGATTCTAACTGTGGGGGAGGAGGGGCTGTGTGTGACACGTCACTGATTACAGCTTCCAAATTACAGGGAGCTGTGATCAGTGACAGTGTCATTAGGCAGAACGGGGAGATGCTTGTCTACATCTCCCCGTTCTTCCTCACCGTGAGACGATCACGGGTATCCCCGCAGACATAGAGTCCACGGGACCCGCAATTACAGTCACGGAGCCCCCGGCGGGCCTGCGCGCGCGCAAGCCGCCTCTTAAAGGGTCACGTACAGGTACGTTAATCTGCCTGTACGTGCCCTTCTGCCGCAGTATATCTGCGTGAGGCGGTCGGGAAGTTGTTAATGTGACCTATAAACTGTACAACTCAGTTGAACAACAAACTGAAATCTTTTAGGTGGAGGGAAGTAAAAATAAAAATTTGGATGTATGCTTTGGGTTGTTATGCTGAAAGATGAAGTTCCTCTTCATTCTCAGTATTCTAGCAAAAGGTTGAAGGTTTTGTGCCAATATTGACTGGTATTTGACTAAGGCCCCTGTTCCAGCTGAAGAAAAACAGCCCCAAAGCATGATGCTGCCACCACCATGCAACACTTTTGGTGATGTGTAGTGTTATTTTTGCGTCAAACTTATCTTATGGAATTATGGCCAAAAAGTTCAACCTTGGATTCAGACCATAACACATTTTCCCACATGCTTTTGGGAGACTTCGGATGTATTTTTGTAAAATTTAGCCGGGCTTGGATGTTTTTCTTCATAAGAAAAGGCTTCCGACTTGCCACTCTACCCCATAGCCCAGACATATGACGAATATGGGAGATTGTCATACTAGCTCATGAAATACTTACCTTAGAACGAGGTGCCGGCATCTCACTCGGTCCACGCCAAGGGAGCCGACATGTTCCCTCTGCGTGTTTTCTGGGTATTGCGGCTCCGGAGCTGTGAGTGGCAGGAGCC
This sequence comes from Lithobates sylvaticus, assembly GCA_028564925.1. Lineage (NCBI taxonomy): Eukaryota > Metazoa > Chordata > Amphibia > Anura > Ranidae > Lithobates > Lithobates sylvaticus. Next base: position 171,841,427 of record CM053032.1, read on the forward strand.
GCAATGCCATTGCGGGAGTTTTCTTCCCAGAAGGGTCTGGCGTCTGCCGGACTTTCAGCCGAGAATCCCCGGTGTGCATGCGCCTCTGCAGTCAGCGCCTCATTGCGAGGGGAATAGCTCCTAAACCGTACAGGATTAGGAGATATTCTTTTTTTTTTTTTAACAAACAGGAGTGCTTTATTGAGAAAATAAAGTGCAGTACAAGAGAAAACACGAAATCAACGTTAGTACATCAGTTACAGTTTGTATAGCCAATATCTTAGCATATGGACAGTGATCCTCAGTATGTGAGTACAAAAATAACCATACCACATATTACTCTGATCATAGTATGCGAGCTACATTTATAATCCATGCTGGATTCGCCATCACACTGTTCAGGTTTAAGTGGGTATAGGGGGGGGGGGTGGGGGAGGGGAATAAAAAAAAAAAAAGAGGGGAAGGAGAGGGGAAAGGGGAGGAAAGGGGGGGAAGGGGGGAGGGACCACAGAAGAGGGTCCAAAGCAGGGTGGTACACTAAGCTATAGTCGGAGAACAGAAGGGGAGGGGAGGGAAGGGGAGGGACACTAAAACGGATGGTTACCATTCAAGTCTACAACATCTAAATAGAGGTCCATGGTGACCAAACTTTATCATACTTCCAAGGACATCCTCGACTAATATACGTTAATTTGTATAGGGGGAGAGCTGCATTAACTTTAGCTTCCCAGGTGGCCACCGCCGGTGGGGTGGGCGAGGTCCATTGGCACAATATTTCTTTCTTTGCATAAAATAGAAGGTATGAAATCAGCAGTTTGCTATGATGTGACCTTTGGTCGTCATCATGTACCCCCAACAGCGCTGTCTCTGGAGCCTTAGGGACCGACAACTCAAGGCGAATGTTCAGTTGATCAAAAATATCCGTCCAGAATGATGCTAACCTGGGGCATTCCCAAAACATGTGTAAGTAGGTACCTATTTGTGTTTTGCAGCGAGGGCAATGTGGGTCTCTGTCAGGGTAAATTTTGGCCAAGCGCTCTGGAGTAAAGTACACCCTATGGAGGAATTTAGTTTGTATGAGTTTATCACTTGCCGCAATCACGAGTCTGGGGCCCTGCTCTAGGCAGTCCTCCCAATCCTCCCGCTCCAACATCGGTATGTCCCGTGACCATTTCTCCCATAGCCGATCCATTTTTTTAAAATCTTTGGGCAGTAGGGTACTATACAATACTGACAAAGGCTTCTGTAAGGCATTATCGGACAGCAGATCCTCCACTGGGTCTGGTTGCAAGACCGGGGGAGTGGGGAACTGGGCCCTAACTGCATGTCTGAGCTGGATGTACCGAAAGTACATCCATCCCGGGAGGGCAAAGTTATTAGTTAACTGAGGGAATGTCAGCAAGGTGCCCGAGGGCATTATGTCGTTCAGCGTCTTGACGCCAAATCTCGCCCACACCTGAGGATCAGGCACCGACCTCAGGTGAGGCAGGTTGGGGTTCCCCCAGAGTGGCTGAGCCGGGGACCGTTGTTCCGGTTTAAGGAATCTGCGCCTAGCCCTAACCCACACTCTGACAGTCGCGTCTTGGTGGGACCCGGTAAGTCGTCATACGCCCTTATGCCTCTGTGCGCTAAGTTTTGGAGATCTTGCAGGGATCCTAGTACTGTTGCCTCCAGACAAACCGCTGCATTTGAGCGCCTTGCCCCAAACCACCAGTGTGTCGTGACCAGCATAGCCGCCCAATAATAGACCTGGAGATTCGGGAGAGCCAGACCCCCAAGCTGAGTTGGTAGTTGCAGCGTGGACCTCGCCAATCTCGGGACCGCACCATTCCACAAAAAGGACATGATGCATTTATCCATTTCCTTAAAAAAAACTGGCGGAATCCACACTGGGCTGTTCCGAAAGAAGTAATTAAGTTTAGGCAGTATTATCATCTTAAGAATACTTATACGACCTATGAGGTTTAGTGGGAGACTGGACCAAGAGCGGCATTTGTCCCTGAGTAGCTTGAGTTGCGGTGACATGTTTAGAGTGTAGTATTGTGCGGTGTCTCTGGCGACCCTAATTCCGAGATATTTAAATTCCGACACCCACACCAACGGCGTGGAGTCGGAAGTGGTTCGGGCACAGTCATCCAACGGAAAGAGGACTGATTTTGACCAATTTATGCGCACACCAGATAGTGAGCCAAATCTGTCAAACAACTCTAGGGCGGCCGACAGGGAGGGACCTGCATCATTCAAGTAGAGCAGGGTGTCGTCCGCATAGAGGGATATTTTTTCCTCCAGCCTGCCAATCCGCAGCCCCCTGACCTCGGGGGACCCCCTGACCAAAATTGCCAGGGGCTCCAATGCCAGGGCAAAGAGGCTGGGGGACAGGGGGCACCCTTGTCTTGTGCCTCTCTGCAGTTGAAAGGAGTCCGATATCCAGTTGTTGGTACGCACTCTGGCTCTAGGGGCTTTATACAGAGTCTGAATCCATCGTATAAAGGTGGAGCCAAACCCAAAACCTCTGAGGACCCCCCACAAATACTCCCACTCCACGGAGTCAAATGCCTTCTCGGCGTCGAGAGAGGCAATGACCCGGGAGCCAGTGTTCTCATGGGTTATGGACGTATTCAGAAACAGGCGTCTAATGTTTATGTCGGTGCCTTTGCCCGGCATAAACCCCGTCTGATCAATGTGGATCAAGGTGGATATCACTGCAGATAGGCGAGTAGCCAGAATCTTAGCTAAAACCTTTGCATCCACATTGAGCAGAGAGATAGGTCTATATGACCCGCAGTCCTGCGGGTCCTTGCCAGGCTTGGGGATCAAAACGATCACTGCCTCTTCCATAGATTCCGGGAGAGCCCCAGTCTCGATGACCTCCGCGAAGAGTACCTTCAGTCTGGGGGCAATAAGTTCTGCATGCTGCGAGTAGACTTCCGTAGGTAGGCCGTCTGCGCCCGGTGTCTTGCCACTCTGCAGACCCCCGATCGCAGCCTGCACCTCCTCCAGAGAGATGTCGTCATCCAACATCACCCTATGTTCCTCGGAGAGGGTCGGAAAAGGGACCCCCTCCAGATAGTCTCCTAGTTCAGTCTGGGAGAAGTCGGCCCTAGAGGCATATAAATCCCTGAAAAATTCCAAGAATCTAGTATTAACGTCTTCGGGAGCTGTCAATGTGTGGCCCTGGGCGTCTCTGATGGTTGCTATGTGGGTAGCAGTTGCCTGCTCTCTAGATAGCCATGCCAGCAGCCGACCATTCTTATTACCATGTTCAAAAATTCTCTGTTTGGAGTGAAGCATGGATTTACGGGTTTGCTCAACATTATGCATGGAAAGGTCACTAAGGATCCTTTGCCACCTTTTATGGTTGGCGTCACTGGGATTTTGAATGTAATCTGCCTCACTCCTAGCAGCTTCCGCCTCCAAGGACTCTAGGGTCCTGGATGCCTCCTTCTGTAGAGAGGATATTTGGGAGATATACTCTCCTCTGAGCCATGCTTTGAAAGTATCCCACAGTACCGCAACATTCGCGGAGTCCCCATTCAGTGTCCAAAAGTTACATATAGCTTCTACTACTGGCTCCTGTAATCTATCATCGATCGCCCAGAACCTGGACAGTCGCCACAACTTAAGGCCCGGGCTTTTTGCCAAAGAGACAGTAACATGTAGTGGGGCATGATCAGATATACCACGCGGTAAATGTTTTGCACCCCTCGTCCACCTCAGAGCCCCCGAGGAGGCATACGCTAGGTCTATGCGGGAGAGGGCTCTGTACGATGACGAGTGACATGTATATTCTCTCTCTGACGGATGGAAATGCCTCCACACGTCTGTCAGGAAGAACGCATCCGCCCAGTTCTGCAGCTCAGAAGAGGGTCGAGCCGTAGTGTGGAGCCTGTCCAGGGCCTGTGAGGGGACCATGTTAAAATCACCAAACAACAGTACCTCTCCTGTGTGAAAGGACATTACAATATGCATAATATCATATAGGAGTTGAATATTAGCTGGCGGGGGAAGGTACAGCCCCACCAGCACTAGCCCCCTATTATGTATCAACATGTGTATGATCACAAACCTGCCCTCTGGATCCGTGTGGACATTTAAGACCTGAATAGGGAGGGACCTGTGGACCAATATGCTCACACCCCTGGCATAGCTAGAGTAAGAGGAATGATGATGAGTCCCCACCCATGCCCTCCGCATGCCCAAGATTCGGGATCCTGTCAGGTGTGTTTCCTGGAGGATACAGATGTGGGGGTTATATTTTTGCAAGTACTTAAACACCAGGGACCTCTTGATGGCAGAATTCAGACCCCGAACATTCCAAGATACAATAGATACGTTAGCCATGAGATATTAAGTATAGATAATTGATCCCGTCCCCCCCAAACCCCCCCCTGGGTACACCAGCGCAGGCCACAGATCCGGAGCACGTGTCCAAATCGCATGACCCCACTCTTTGCAATACAAGACTGAGTGCACATCGTATCATAAATAAGCAATCATTAATTCTCTCAGTAAAAGACTCCATATAACATGTTAACCCAACAAAGAAAAAACAGGCCCTTAGAAACTGCAAGGGCAAATAACATCCCCCCCCCTCCCCCACCCCCATGAAAAATTGGAGGTGCTCAGTATCCCAAACCCCCAACATGAACTAAATGTCAAAAAGGGCAGTCGCTCAAGGCAAGAGGTGATGCTCAGCAGGTCGGCAGAGATGCTGGCGAGCAAAGGCATATGAAGTCTCCTAGGCAAGCCCAGGGGCACATAACTTAGGCAAAAGAAAAAAAACAAAAAAAAAAAACCCCAAATGTTCAGCACAAAAAAAAATTTGTCATTCTTTTGGGGGATAAAAAGGGACCCCCAAGAGGGAAGAAAAAACTGTCTGTACGACCCCATGGATCGCCAGGTTGATTGTGGGCAGTAACAGCCAGCATCCAGTCTATCCTATCCTTACCACCATTTCAGCCGGTGCAACGGTACAAACATAGAGGCGCCAGTCACACTTCACCGACAGCTTTCCTCCAGGGGGGGGCGGTCTGAGCAGTAACCGTGCAGCTCCGGTCCGGGGAGCAGATCGTTCCTTTAAATTAGATCCGACCTCCCTCAAGGCCC
>CM053032.1:171847011-171892853 GCA_028564925.1 Lithobates sylvaticus
AAATTGAGCTCACCTGTAGAGACTGTGTTCCGTAACTAGCCTACTCAATAACTGATGGGTGGGAACTCCGTCTGCCATGGAGTCCATCAGGAAAGGAAAATTACGGTAAGTATTTGATAATAAATTTTCCTTTTTCCTGACAGACTCCATGGCAGCCTACGTGTGGGAAATAACTAGCCAATCCACACGGGTGGGCATACTAAACAGAAATAAATTTGACCCATCAACCGACAGGAATTATAAACAAAAATTCACAGAGATAGTGAAGCAAGCTCAATGTAGTAATGTGACATTAAAGTTTTACTAGAGGCCCATGAGGCCGCTTGCAAATGATGTCTGGAGCCACGTACCGGGCTGTCGCCCATGGAGCCGCTATACCCCCAGTAGAGCGTGCCATCACTGCCTCTGGAGGAGTCAGGCTTCTAACTCTATAGGCCTGTTGGATGCACTGGACAATCCAGACCGCAGTCTTTTCTGGACGAGGCTTAATTCCCTTTGATGCTGCCAGATTGCCGGACAAACAAGTAACGTCGAGCATAGAAATAAGGATCACCTGGTACGGAGAAAATGTTTAGAAAAAAGCTCTTCATGACCTAGTTACCCGATCTCCCAAGACCTCCTAGCCGAGGTAATGGCTACCAGGAAAGCAATTTAGCCGAAAAGGTCTTTAACAGAAAGCGGGGAGAATTCTGTGTTACTGAGTCCAGACAGTGAGTTTGAGAACAAGGGGAAGATCCCATTTAGGAAACCTTGGCCTCCCTTACGGCCTGAGTCTTGATGCCCCACGGAAGAAGAGCTGCTGGATTAAAAGGGTGAACAGTGAAAGCAAAGTTGGATCAGAAGGGGAAACCAAAGCCTGTTCGGCCAGTAGGGAACCATCGTCCCACTTTGACCTCTACCGATTGGAGCCTCCGTAGAGCCTGAAGATAGATGGGAACGGGGAAAAGCGTATGCCCTCCTGCATCTCCACTGATCTGTCCGGGCATCTTTTCCGAAGGACTGGCTGTAACAACCCCGAGCTTAATGCCTTTTTTTTTTTTTTTTTTTTTTTTTTAATATATTAAATTGCAGGGGAAACGAATAGATCTACCTTGGGATTGACTACCAGAGACCGAATCCACTTAAATGTCTGTACATGAAAAGACAGTTCATTGTTGTCTAAGCTGAGTGCACGACAGGAAGTCTGCCTGGACGTTTTGGACCCCGGCATAAAGACTGCTGAAAAATTGGCCAGATAATATTTCTGGGCCTATGACCTGATGGGCTTAGATTCCTTAGAGCAAGGAGGAGCTCTGAGTACCCACTTGTCTCTCCCTGAAGGAGACCACTGTGGAGTTGACCATTCTCAGTAAAACCGACTCCCCGTTCAGGAGAAGGACTGGATTGCACACCAGGCTGCCTGAAGGACCTGGACAATAGGGCCCGATATTATAAAAACGGGCCTCCCACTTGACTTATGCAAGATCCGCCCTGCATAAGGCCCTCAACCAGCACTGCTGGTATTGGCTGTGACCGTGACTTATGAGATGGGAGCGCTGGAGTGGCAATTGATCAGATTTTGCGTTGAAGCCACCAGAAGAGGTTGTTACTCACCAAAGATGATATATGAATCGATTTATTGACATCCCCTGAATTCCATTGTTGAAGAGACCCTCACTGAAGAGGGCGTAACCTCCATAGGGCCCGCTCAACCATGGGGAGTTGTATGGAATATTGTGCCAATAATTTTAAGCACTATGAGGCCTTCAGGCATGTGAAGCCCAGAGCCAGAGAAAACTTCTCTACTGGGAGAGTGATGGTGTTCTCCGTCGTGATGAACTGAGCCCCTAAGTATACCAAGCGCTGGACTGGTTTCAAGCTGGCTTTTTTTTTTTTTTTTTTTTTTTTTTATGGTTTAGGAGCTGCCCGAATTCTATCAATATATAGGTAACCAACTCTTTGTGGACCCGCAGCTGCTTCTTTGTCTAGTAACAGCGACAATAGAGCACCTAGGTAGAGGAACAAGCGTATCCCTTTTATTCAGATGAGAGCCACTGAAGCTTGAAGGACTTTCGAGAATACTCGGAGTGAGGTTGTCGGCCCCAAAGGGAAGGCAGGTGAACTGCAGATGTTCTTGGCCGGCTTGGAACCGGAAGTTATTAGTGAAAATCCTCCGCACAGGAACGTGGAAAATAAGCAACCTTCAAAATTATTGAGATTAACCAATCTCCTGGTTGTGCAGCTTGCTGAATGGTAGCCAGAGTCTCTGTTATAGACAGACAAATCAAGACTATCACTGGACGCCAAGAACCGTTCTTTTTCTGAGCTAGGAAGAGAGAGGAGAAAATACCCCAAGAACTCCTCGCCGTTTGGGACGGGCAGCACCAATCCCTGTATTTCCAGCGAATCCACGTAGGACAGCAACATTTGCTTAACTCTCTTCTAGCCATGGTAGCAGGGTAATGATGAATCTGGGGAAAGGAGTGCCGATAAAGGACTATATGTGACCTGATGAGACCGTCTTAAAGGTCCACGAGCCCCTTTCTGACCCGCCTGGGCAAGCTCAATCTACAAAACGACTTAGTCAGCTCGCGATCACTGGGCACCTGAATCTTTCGGAAGGGCGTCCACCTTCTGCTTCAATTACCTTTGAAGTCCCTGTCCGGGCCTGTACGAGCGTGCTTCCCATGAACGCCCAATGCTGTAAGAGTAGAGTTCGAACCCACGTGGATATTCATCCATTGGTTCTTAAGTCCAACGCCTTAACCACTCGGCCATCCTGGTACTTCGTCTTCTGGGCTGGGGCGACCAAGGACAGCGTAGCCTGAGCCAACAGGTGGATAAGGCAGATCGAAGCTCACCCCAGGAAGCCCGTTGACCAGGAGTGGAAAGTTAGAACATTCCTTCCCCGGGTGATTTCTTTAGCTGGTGAAGTGGAAGGTCCTTCCCACTTCAGGGCTTCTTTGACCGCTTTGACTAGTGGGGGAAACCTGAGAAAAAACAAAACCTCTGATGAATTCATCTCCTTTCAAATCACTGACCGAAGAACCTGGGGAGGCATCGTAGGGCTGGAATGGGCCTGGATCTTCCTGGGCCTCTTCAGCCAGGTAGCCAGAAAGAGTGGTGAACTGGCTCTGCGTGTTGATTGCATCCCACTCCTTTGGGGGTTGAAGAACCATACGCTTGACAATCAACTCCAACTGTTTGAGCAAGAGATGGGTCACATAGTAACTTACCCTCCGGAAGTGGTGACCCACATCCCTAGCAGGCTCTGAAATCAGAGCAGCTGTCATGGCAGTGTGTGCGGTGGCTGAAGGAGGAATGAGGACATCTCCTCTTTTTAAAGGAATACGACGCTTCCTTGTTGGAGGAGGAAGGGGAACGTCTCCTCTGTCTAAAGGAGGAATAGAACATCTCCTTGTTGGAGGAGGAATGGAACATCTCCTCTGTCTAAAGGAGGAATGGAACATCTCCTTGTTGGAGGAGGAATGGGAACGTCTCCTCTGTTTAAAGGAGGAATGGAACATCTCCTTGTTGGAGGAGGAATGGAACGTCTCCTCTGCTTAAAGGAATGCAACACTTCTTTGTTGGAGGAGGAATGGAACATCTCCCTGTTGGAGGAGGAATGGAACGTCTCCTCTGTCTAAAGGAGGAATGCAACATCTCCTTGTTGGAGGAGGAATGGGAACGTCTCCTCTGCTTAAAGGAGGAATGCAACATCTCCTTGTTGGAGGAGGAATGGAACGTCTCCTCTGTTTAAAGGAGGAATGCAACATCTCCTTGTTGGAGGAGGAATGGAACGTCTCCTCTGTTTAAAGGAGGAATGCAACATCTCCTTGTTGGAGGAGGAATGGGGAACATCTCCTCTGCTTAAAGGAGGAATGCAACATCTCCTTGTTGGAGGAGGAATGGAACGTCTCCTCTGTTTAAAGGAGGAATGGAACATCTCCTTGATGGAGGAGGAATGGAACGTCTCCTCTGTTTAAAGGAGGAATGCAACATCTCCTTGTTGGAGGAGGAATGTGAACGTCTCCTCTGTCTAAAGGAGGAATGGAACATCTCCTTGATGGAGGAGGAATGGAAGGACCATACAAAAGCTGCCAACAAACAAAACAAACAAAGTCAAAATACGTGTGGATCCAAAAATGTAGCGCTAGTGCATGGGGAAAAGTGTATGTGTATCACAACACTCAGGGAGAAACAATACATAAACTGTATAACAAAATAATAGTGCTGGAATTGACTCCAGTGTAGACAAAATACTATAGTCCATATAGTGATAACATTGAAGTATAAGTCCTTCTGGTCAACTCAATGAAAGCAGATGGAGTACATGTTTGACTGATGTCAGAATAAGGCATGGGTACGCTTACCGGAAATGTTGGATGTGACTACCATACGGCATACACATCAGACAGGCTTAAAGATGGAAGGTCTTGCATCTGGAACTCCAACGATTTCCGGTACCGTGAACTGGAACTCCAACGATTTCCGGTACTGTGTACTGGATCGGTCAGCAGGGTGGGTATGCTCAACATACAATCATCCGATAGTCGCGGAAATGATGATGGAGACCGGGGAAGGGAATAAGAAATGGAGACCACTCCAATGGTGCAGGTCAAAAAGCAACGATTTATTCACATATGCATGTGAAAATAAAAGAATAAAAAATCTCGAGACAATATAAATTTTGGCAATATGAGGGGCGTAGGATAGCTGGCCCGACGCGTTTCGACTAAAGTCTTCCACAGGGGCATATCTCTGGCCCCCCCATATTGCCTCCAACTATTTATAGACATAAAACTAGACTGGAGCCGCCCCCATGATCAGGGCAGGAAGTGGACACCTCCAGCCTAAACCAAATCCAATATGGGGGATAGGTTCCGAATTGTCTAAACATAATAAATATAACTTTAAAAATATTAGACATGTTGAAAAACAAACGAACACATCCATATGCATCCTGGTTGTGAAATGGGTGCTTTGGGAAATATGTGGCTATTAATCCTATCTCGTACATGAGTGTAATATAGGAACCCCCGTTGATGGGCCGGTCCAAAACTAGAATCGCGGTAGCCAATCCAAGTCCGGGGACAACTATTCCCGCCAAATGGATATCCAATCCCGGTCTTCCACAGACCGGATGTCAGGGTAGACGCGCTGTGAATGGCCGGCGGACTGATGCGCGATGACGTCAATGTGATGCGCCGAGACGCAACGAGCGGCGGCGCGCAAACAATGCGCGACGACGCAATTGCGTTCGGTGCGTGAACGTGACGTCCTGGGCCGCCCACTTCCGGCCAGGTGACCGGAAGTGAGCGTACCCCGGAATGCGTTCAATGCGAAACCAAATCGAAGGCATCCGCCAAAGGGATAAGAGGGGGAAGGCAGCGCACGGGCGCCTGCGGGCTAATGTGCGTAGTGCACGTAATGACCTCATACTTAGACGGCCTGTGCATAGACATGAACGTTATGTGCCGGCCTTCTAGTGTCACCAGGGTGTGTGATGACAGTGTATGTGTACATGTATGTGTACGTGTAAAGAACAGCACGCAAAAACGTCTCGAAAGACGTATGAGCGGCTAACTATTAACATCGTGGTCTGGTGATGAAACATGTGAAAGTTGAATATTATAAAAATAACAAAAAATGAACGAAAAAATGTAGCGCATGAAACCAATGCACAATGTGCCAAAGGTCCCAACTCATATTAACGCTTATAAGCGCTCCAGTAACAACGCCTGGATAACGTAATGGGGGAGGGAAAGTGGCTATGTATGTGCATGGTGTGATGAGCATATTATACAAACAGCGTCATATCCTCATAAAACGCCAAAAAATGGCGCGTTACCGAAGGATTCGGTGGGACGGTAGCAATAATGTGATGATCTACAAATATATAAAGTGAGAAGTGACAGAACCTCTCGAGGAGATACATAGCTCTATCTAATAACATGGTGATGTGACCAGTGGTATTAAACAGTGAGGCTAAATGTACACGGGGAATCTATGTATAGTATCCCCATAGCAACTGTCGCTAGGAAAATACATGTAAAAGCATTGGAAGAAAGTGACCATGATCATCTGAACGATCTGCAAACATGAACTGGTTGAGGGAAGGATAAATCCATATAAGGTGACAAAAAGACCGGAAAAAGTGATCTAATTTATGTGCGAATATATGTTTTTATATGTTTTTCCTGGAAGAGAAATTAACCCAGAGTAGCCACTTCACATCCAGTTTGTCTTGGAGAACATATAGGTCATATAATGTTAACAGCATGTGCAAAAAGGGAACCAAAAAGAGAGAAAAGAAAGTGGCGGGTACCCTAACTGGATCCATGTAGAATTGGCAATACGAGTGAAGTGCCACTCACCCTCGGTTAATAAAACAATTGATATCCCATTCAACGTTCATACCAAAGGGTGAGTAGCACTTCAACTCATGGATCCAGTAGGTTTCCAATCTCGAGACCCCTCGTAGACTGGATTCACCCCGCCAGTGTGGGACAAATTTGTCAATTATCTGGAACTGGGTCCCTGATGGATCTCTATTGTGGTGTTCCCGATAATGACGGGGAACACTATGTTTGATACATCCTTTACGGATCTTGGCCAAATGTTCATTTACACGTATGGAGAACGCACGAATAGTGCGTCCAACATATTGCAATTTGCACGGACACGTAATTAAGTAGACTATAAATTTGGTGGCACATGTGGTGAAATGTTTCATGGCATAAGTGCGTGCAGTGACAGTGGAACAGAAAGTATCTGTCATGCGTCTGCCAAGTGTGTTGTGTAAACAGACATTGCATTTTTTGCATGGGAAATATCCCTTGCAATGTTGGAAGAATGAAGTCGTCCTGGGGGGGTCGACAACGTTGGGAGCGATGTCGCCCTGAACTGACCGGGCACCTCTAAAGATGATGCCCGCCCGTTCAGGGAGAGAGGGTCCCAAAATGCGATCGCTGCGTAAGACCTTCCAGTGTCTGGCTATAATCTTTTTGACCTCCTTATGTTGGGTGGAATATGAGGTGAAGAAAGACCACCTAAATTTGTTGTCTCTGGGGGTCTTGGGCCGGTCAACCAATAAAGACTTCCTATCAACGGTAGCTACAGATTTTATATCTGCATCCAGGGTGTCTGGTTGATAGCCCTTTTCTATGAACCTTTGTTTTAAAGTCTGACACTGTTGGAAAAAAATAGAGTCATTCGTGCAGTTCCTCCTCATTCGAAGGAACTGTCCTCTTGGCACTGATTTGAGCCAGCGGTCGTGATGACAGCTCCCGACAGGAATGTATCCATTCCTGTCGGTGGGCTTAAAATAGGTTTTAAACTCAAAGCCTCGTGTAGTAGACTCTATCTCTAGGTCAAGAAAGTGTATATTGGTGAGGCTGGCCTCATAGCTCAACACTATCCCCCGATCATTGAGGTTGAGAGTAGTCATGAACTCATCCAGGGACGGCATATCTCCCTTCCATAGGAGGAGGACGTCGTCTATGTACCTAGTCCATAAGACTAGTTCCGGACGCCGGAAGGCATAGACGACGTCCTCCTCCCACTGGGCCATGAAAAGATTGGCCACACTGGGGGCATATTTTGCCCCCATGGCCACTCCCTTGATTTGGGAATAGAAGGTGCCCTGAAACCAAAAGTAGTTGTGTTTGGTAGCAAATCGCAGTAAATCTAAAATGAAATTCTTTTGTATGGTGGAGAGGGTTGAAAGACTGGATAAATAGAACTCCACCGCGCCTATACCTAAAAGATGGGAAATGCAAGTATATAGCGCGGCGACATCGGCTGTCACCATGATCAAACCCTCATGATGTTCTACAGATTCAAGCAGCCTAATCACATCCTTAGTATCCTTAAGATACGAGGGGATTTGTCTGACTAATGGCTGCAGATAGAAATCAATGTACCTACCAATCCTCGAGGTCACCGAATCGATGCCACTAACGATGGGGCGACCTGGAGGATTGGTAGGACACTTGTGTACCTTAGGAAGGTAATATATGATGGGAATTCGGGGAGCTAGGGGAACAAGAAATTCCCTCTCCTTGCGATTGAGTATGCTAAGAGAGAAACCTTCCTCGATCAATTCGGTCAAGGCCTTTTTGTATTTTACGGTAGGGTCTCCACTGAGAATGATGTATGTGGATCGATCATCTAGTTGTCTTAGCATCTCCCTATTGTAGTCCTCTCGATCCAGTACCACAATCCCACCTCCCTTATCAGCGGGGCGGACAATGATATTTTTATTTTTACATAGGGATTTTAATCCCTGGGATATGGCTGGATCTTGGTGTACCTTTTTAGTGGGGAGAGTTTCCAAGTCGTTAAGGACCAAGTTCTTAAATACGTTAATAGAATGAGACGTGGTGTTGGGTGGATTAAAGAGTGATGGATTGGATAAACCAGAATGTGCACTAGAAGAGGGGATACCACAGCCTGTCGTGGTAGAGGGAACTGTTAAAAAATGTCGCTGGATATTCAATTTTCTGATAAATTTGTGTACATCGACAAAGGTTGCGAAGCGGTCCAATGACCGTGGAGGGACAAACTTCAAACCCTTGTCGAGTAACTGAGTTTCTGCATCAGAAAGTTGAACTGTACTAAGATTATAGATACCTGCACCGATAGGGGTTAGACCCTTTTTCTTTTGCCTCTGGAGGCGTCGCCCCCCTCTGTTACCTCGTTTCGTTTTGGGCTTGGAGGATAACTGGGAGGGTCCCTGTAAAAACCCGATGGTTGGGAAGGCCCTCGAGGTTGGGAATTTTGTTGATATGGGTAGGGGTTGTATATGGGTTCTCTACCCTGGTTGCCATATGGGTATTGTTCCCCATATCTCCCCTGATTCCCATATTCACGGGAGGGTACATGCCTACCGTGATCTCTGACAGGGGTACCTTGAGAGTAATTATTTCTGTCATCCCGCCAGTATGGGGGTGGTGTGCCATATGGCTCAGCCCGGCGGGGGCCACCTCTCCCTTTCTGTTGGTTGTTTCTCCCCCTTGTGGGATGGTTGTTGCCCCTTGAGTTGTGTCTGCCCCTATTATTGTTGTTCTGAACATACGTGTTAGGGGCATACTCAACTGGGGCATGTACATCATCCCTGGAGCCTCTCTGAGGATTGGACGGTGGGGGTTCATAGAATAACCTACAATCAGACTGAAGTATAACCGGTTCAACCATGTCCATGGGAGAAGCATTTTCAGCAGTGTTGCTGCTGGCAACAAGCTTCTTTTGCCAATTGAAGACTAAATTGTTCTTATAATCTGTTAGATCACGGTTATACTTTTTCTGCTTTTTGTTTTTCTGATCTTTTTCTTCCTTTTCTAGAAAGTTTTTTAGGTTAGTGGAGAGAGTGACATAATCATGTGAACCATTGAATGGTGTCAGTTTGGTTTTAAGATCCTTGATCTCCTGATCTATGGCTGCAAGCCTAGCTTGCTTGCGTTCGACAAGGAAATCATTGAGCTTAATCCCGACATCATTAAAATATCTGGACCACGACTCAAGGTCGGAGTCTCCCTGTTGAGGGGATACCTCCCATCTCAGACCTCGAGGTACCATGCGTTCCTTGGTATACTGTTCTAGGAATGCTATATCCCACTGTAGATGGATTTCAGTGGTCATAACATTCTTAAGCCTAACAAATAGACCACTTAATTCGGTGTCTGTATTGGTGGTAACAAAGACACCGTTGGTATTGAGGGACCTGGAGATCCTATACTCGAAAACATCCATAATGGTGTTCAAAGAAAAGCAGCAGTGATAAAAAGTGTCAACTGGAAAGAATAAATTGGGGGAAAAAACCGCGCTAATCAATTAGGACCATACAAAAGCTGCCAACAAACAAAACAAACAAAGTCAAAATACGTGTGGATCCAAAAATGTAGCGCTAGTGCATGGGGAAAAGTGTATGTGTATCACAACACTCAGGGAGAAACAATACATAAACTGTATAACAAAATAATAGTGCTGGAATTGACTCCAGTGTAGACAAAATACTATAGTCCATATAGTGATAACATTGAAGTATAAGTCCTTCTGGTCCACTCAATGAAGGCAGATTAAAATATATACTTGACTGATGTCAGAATAAGGCGTGGGTACGCTTACCGGAAGTGTTGGATGTGACTACCATACGGCATACACATCAGACAGGCTTAAAGATGGAAGGTCTTGCATCTGGAACTCCAACGATTTCCGGTACCGTGAACTGGAACTCCAACGATTTCCGGTACTGTGTACTGGATCCGTCAGCAGGGTGGGTATGCTCAACATACAATCATCCGATAGTCGCGGAAATGATGATGGAGACCGGGGAAGGGAATAAGAAATGGAGACCACTCCAATGGTGCAGGTCAAAAAGCAACGATTTATTCACATATGCATGTGAACATAAAAGAATAAAATAAAAATCTCGAGACAATATATATAAAAATTTCGGCAATATGAGGGGCGTAGGATAGCTGGTCCGACGCGTTTCGACTAAAGTCTTCCACAGGGGCATATCTCTGGCCCCCCCATATTGCCTCCAACTATTTATAGACATAAAACTAGACTGGAGCCGCCCCCATGATCAGGGCAGGAAGTGGACACCTCCAGCCTAAACCAAATCCAATATGGGGGATAGGTTCCGAATTGTCTAAACATAATAAATATAACTTTAAAAATATTAGACATGTTGAAAAACAAACGAACACATCCATATGCATCCTGGTTGTGAAATGGGTGCTTTGGGAAATATGTGGCTATTAATCCTATCTCGTACATGAGTGTAATATAGGAACCCCCGTTGATGGGCCGGTCCAAAACTAGAATCGCGGTAGCCAATCCAAGTCCGGGGACAACTATTCCCGCCAAATGGATATCCAATCCCGGTCTTCCACAGACCGGATGTCAGGGTAGACGCTCTGTGAATGGCCGGCGGACTGATGCGCGATGACGTCAATGTGATGCGCCGAGACGCAACGAGCGGCGGCGCGCGAAAGATGCGCGACGACGCAATTGCGTTCGGTGCGTGAACGTGACGTCCTGGGCCGCCCACTTCTGGCCAGGTGACCGGAAGTGAGCGTACTCCGGAATGCGTCCAATGTGGAACCAAGTCAAAGGCGTCCGCCAAGAGGATGAAAGGGGGAAGGCAGCGCACGGGCGCCTGCGGGCTAATGTGCGTAGTGCACGTAATGACCTCATACTTAGAAGGCCTGTGCATAGACATGAACGTTATGTGCCGGCCTTCTAGTGTCACCAGGGTGTGTGATGACAGTGTATGTGTACATGTAAAAAACAGCACGCAAGAACGTCTCGAAAGACGTATGAGCGGCTAACTATTAACATCGTGGTCTGGTGATGAAACATGTGAAAGTTGAATATTATAAAAATAACAAAAAATGAACGAAAAAATGTAGCGCATGAAACCAATGCACAATGTGCCAAAGGTCCCAACTCATATTAACGCTTATAAGCGCTCCAGTAACAACGCCTGGATAACATAATGGGGGAGGGAAAGTGGCTATGTATGTGCATGGTGTGATGAGCATATTATACAAACAGCGTCATATCCTCATAAAACGCCAGTGAATGGCGCGTTACCGAGGTATTCGGTGGGACGGTAACAATAATGTGGTGATCTACGAATAAATAAAGTGAAAAGTGACAGAACCTCTCGAGGAGATACATAGCTCTAACTAATAACATGGTGATGTGACCAGTGGTATTAAACAGTGAGGCTAAATGTACACGGGGAATCTATGTATAGTATCCCCATAGCAACTGTCGCTAGGAAAATACATGTAAAAGCATTGGAAGAAAGTGACCATGATCATCTGAACGATCTGCCAACATGAACTGGTTAAGGGAAGGATAAATCCATATAAGGTGACAAAAAGACCGGAAAAAGTGATCTAATTTATGTATGAATATATGTTTTTCTGGAAGAGAAATTAACCCAGAGTAGCCATCTCACATCCAGTTTGTCTTGGAGAACATATAAGTCATATAATGTTAACAGCATATACAGAAGGGCAACCAAAAAAAGGAAAGAAAATGGCGGGTACTGTGACGGACCTAGCCGGGACATGGGCTGTTGGAGGGGACTGAGTGCGAGCCTGTTGCCTTACGATTATGGTCCATGGCATTTGGGGGAACAGTGCTCTTTGAGCTGCAAGCCTGGGACCCCTGAGCTGGTGTTACTTGGATTCAGGTCCATGCTGGCCCCCCAATACACATAGAATCTGTATGTGTATTTGGCATATTAGCAAGAGACGCTAATGTCATGACTCTTGATTATAGTCTGGCTTGTAAGAGTGTGTCACCTATTGTTGTGTGTGCTAATTAACCCTGCAATTGAATGATGGAGCCCAGTGTTGATTGAGATAATTAGCTCATGCTAAGTAGGTTAGGCTTGTCATCTGGCTGTATATAAGTGTGACATGTCAAATAAAGAGTCATTCCTGATGTACCCTACACTGGTGTTGTCTGGTGACTGGGTAAGCTAAGGGGGTCTTGGATTGTGTGGTACCGGACAGAGGAAGCAGTTACGGCGGACATCTTGGGTACGAGGTCCGTCACAATTGGCTGGCAGCGGTGGGATCGTGCTTCCTTGTCGTGAACACATCCAAACCATCACCTGGATCCAAGGCCCGGATAGCAGAGGTACAGATACGTCGTCATGGAAGAGGAATTCGGAAGGAGGTTGCGAGAGATGCGGATACAGCACAGAGGACCAGTATCGGTGCAGGTCCTGCTGGGATGGTATGATTCTGTTCGCCTACAACTCTGGAAAGAAGCGCTAGCCTGTGAGCAGCGACACCAGGGAAAAGTTCTCCCCTCCATCCATGTAAGGTACTGGTCGCAGTATGAAGTACGAATGTTGTTATTGGGGGAACAACCGAAGCAGGAGTGGACAGCGGAGTTAAGCAGGCTGCTGATCCGGGCAGAAATGCGTTTGGACGAGAGCTACAGAGCCCTCCGGTGGTATGTAGCCCAAGTGTGCCAGTGGACAGCGGATGACAGGCCCACGGAAGGCTTTGATTATAATGGCCTGGGATTGTTGTACTGGAGGCTGTCCGAGGACCCCGACTTTGGGAGTAATCTGGAGTGGCGTTTGGAGGAAATAATGGAGCACAGAGAGCAAAGATTGAACATCTCGGAAGTGCTCTGGGCACAGGAAGATTTGGAGTTCCTGGCCGCTCAGGAATGGGAGCTGGAGATTGCCTACATACAGCTGCTAGACTCTGCTCAGCAGCAGGGTGGGGCTCCCTTTGCCTGGGACTATCAGGAAATACCAGCAGACAGCTCTGAAATCCTGGCTGAAGAGTCGGCGATGTGGCATAGTAACAGAGTGCTTTGCCCACCTGCCCCCGCAGCTATGGACGCGGAGGTCTTATGGCGGATGCAGGAAGTGCTGACAACAGGGCAGAGCTCTGCTAACCTCTGCCCAGCACCGATGGCATCTTCTAGGTTCCACGGACAGGTGGTGAACCTCTATCCCCAGCCATCAGTGGTAGAGACTGGGGATTTAATATAGACTTTTCTGCTGAGGAAAAACAACCTCATGAGCCTCCATTAGAAGAGCTGGTATTAGGGCCAAACTTCACTGAGCTCTGCCCAGCACCAACGGCAGTATCCGTGGAGTTACAAGGAACTTCTCCAGCTGAAGCGCAGGTCACCGGACAGAGGGTCCAAGACCTCTGCCCCACACCGGTGGCAGTTATGGAGGCTCAGGGTGAGAAGGTGGCGATCGCTTCCCAGCAGCAGATACAGGGGGAGAAGGGAGAGGAGGTGTTTGTTGTCCCTCCTCAACAGTCGGCCAGGGTGGAGAAAGCGATCTTTCCTCCCCAGCAAAGATCCGTGCACCTGGGAGACAATACCACAGACATGTCATCCCAGCAGCCAGATGAGGGAATGGGAAAGGAAGCAGCCGGCTCCCCTTTCCAATGGCAGCTACACAATTTGGGAGTGGAGGAAGCCAGCCTCCTGCCCCAACGGTTAACCAGAGCGGAGGTTGTGGAGTCCCCAGCAGAAGTGCTGGCAACAGGGCAGAGTGCTACCCACCTCTGTCCAGCACCAGCAACAGCTGCGGAGTTCCAGGGAGCTGGGGCAGTCGGCCTCTCTCCCCAACAGTTAGCTGGAGGAGATGATGTAGGGAAGCTCCTACACCCACCTGAACTGCTGGCAACGGAACAGAGCGCTGCTGGCCTCTGCCCGCAACTAAAACAGGACAGATTCCCTGTAAAGGTGGATGGGAATGCAGTCTCCACCAGTATAACCCAGGGATGCTGGGTGGTCGGCCCAGATCCCCAACAGCAGGATGGAGTGAGCCCAGTCACCCTGTCTTCTCTCCAGCGGCTGAAAAGACTCCAGGGAGAAGGGCCAGTCCAGGCCTCTCCCCAGCGGCAGATATGTTCTTTGAGAGAGGCAGAGGTTGGCTGGGTGAGTGCTCTGTTTGAAACAATTTGTTTGGGGTACTGTGTGGGTACAGGCATTAGAGGACTGGAACCACTGACTAACTTCGGAGTCAACCCGTCTGGGGTCTCCTCCTGTGTTAGTCTCCTGCCGAAAGGGGAGAAATGTGACGGACCTAGCCGGGACATGGGCTGTTGGAGGGGACTGAGTGCGAGCCTGTTGCCTTACGATTATGGTCCATGGCATTTGGGGGAACAGTGCTCTTTGAGCTGCAAGCCTGGGACCCCTGAGCTGGTGTTACTTGGGTTCAGGTCCATGCTGGCCCCCCAATACACATAGAATCTGTATGTGTATTTGGCATATTAGCAAGAGACGCTAATGTCATGACTCTTGATTATAGTCTGGCTTGTAAGAGTGTGTCACCTATTGTTGTGTGTGCTAATTAACCCTGCAATTGAATGATGGAGCCCAGTGTTGATTGAGATAATTAGCTCATGCTAATTAGGTTAGGCTTGTCATCTGGCTGTATATAAGTGTGACATGTCAAATAAAGAGTCATTCCTGATGTACCCTACACTGGTGTTGTCTGGTGACTGGGTAAGCTAAGGGGGTCTTGGATTGTGTGGTACCGGACAGAGGAAGCAGTTACGGCGGACATCTTGGGTACGAGGTCCGTCACAGGTACCCTAACTGGATCCATGTAGAATTGGCAATACGAGTGAAGTGCCACTCACCCTCGGTTAATAAAACAATTGATATCCCATTCAACGTTCATACCAAAGGGTGAGTAGCACTTCAACTCATGGATCCAGTAGGTTTCCAATCTCGAGACCCCTCGTAGATTGGACTCACCCCGCCAGTGTGGGACAAATTTGTCAATTATCTGGAACTGGGTCCCTGATGGATCTCTATTGTGGTGTTCCCGATAATGACGGGGAACACTGTGTTTGATACATCCTTTACGGATCTTGGCCAAATGTTCATTTACACGTATGGAGAACGCACGAATAGTGCGTCCAACATATTGCAATTTGCACGGACACGTAATTAAGTAGACTATAAATTTGGTGGCACATGTGGTGAAATGTTTCATGGCATAAGTGCGTGCAGTGACAGTGGAACAGAAAGTATCTGTCATGCGTCTGCCAAGTGTGTTGTGTAAACAGACATTGCATTTTTTGCATGGGAAATATCCCTTGCAATGTTGGAAGAATGAAGTCGTCCTGGGGGGGTCGACAACGTTGGGAGCGATGTCGCCCTGAACTGACCGGGCACCTCTAAAGATGATGCCCGCCCGTTCAGGGAGAGAGGGTCCCAAAATGCGATCGCTGCGTAAGACCTTCCAGTGTCTGGCTATGATCCTCTTGACCTCCTTATATTGGGTGGAATATGAGGTAAAGAAAGACCACCTGAATTTGTTGTCTCTAGGGGTCTTGGGCCGGTCAACCAATAAAGACTTCCTATCAACGGTAGCTACAGATTTTATATCTGCATCCAGGGTGTCTGGTTGATAGCCCTTTTCTATGAACCTTTGTTTTAAAGTCTGACACTGTTGGAAAAAAATAGAGTCATTCGTGCAGTTCCTCCTCATTCGAAGGAACTGTCCTCTTGGAACTGATTTGAGCCAGCGGTCGTGATGACAGCTCCCGACAGGAATGTATCCATTCCTGTCGGTGGGCTTAAAATAGGTTTTAAACTCAAAGCCTCGTGTAGTAGACTCTATCTCTAGGTCAAGAAAGTGTATATTGGTGAGGCTGGCCTCATAGCTCAACACTATCCCCCGATCATTGAGGTTGAGAGTAGTCATGAACTCATCCAGGGACGGCATATCTCCCTTCCATAGGAGGAGGACGTCGTCTATGTACCTAGTCCATAAGACTAGTTCCGGACGCCGGAAGGCATAGACGACGTCCTCCTCCCACTGGGCCATGAAAAGATTGGCCACACTGGGGGCATATTTTGCCCCCATGGCCAATCCCTTGATTTGGGAATAGAAGGTGCCCTGAAACCAAAAGTAGTTGTGTTTGGTAGCAAATCGCAGTAAATCTAAAATGAAATTCTTTTGTATGGAGGAGAGGGTTGAAAGACTGGATAAATAGAACTCCACCGCGCCTATACCTAAATCTGTAGCTACCGTTGATAGGAAGTCTTTATTGGTTGACCGGCCCAAGACCCCC
The DNA here is from genome assembly GCA_028564925.1 of Lithobates sylvaticus. Lineage (NCBI taxonomy): Eukaryota > Metazoa > Chordata > Amphibia > Anura > Ranidae > Lithobates > Lithobates sylvaticus. The sequence goes on from CM053032.1 coordinate 171,863,586, forward strand.
AGAGACAACAAATTTAGGTGGTCTTTCTTCACCTCATATTCCACCCAACATAAGGAGGTCAAAAAGATTATAGCCAGACACTGGAAGGTCTTACGCAGCGATCGCATTTTGGGACCCTCTCTCCCTGAACGGGCGGGCATCATCTTTAGAGGTGCCCGGTCCGTTCAGGGCGACATCGCTCCCAGCGTTGTCGACCCCCCCAGGACGACTTCATTCTTTCAACATTGCAAGGGATATTTCCCATGCAAAAAATGCAATGTCTGTTTACACAACACACTAGGCAGACGCATGACAGATACTTTCTGTTCCACTGTCACTGCACGCACTTATGCCATGAAACATTTCACCACATGTGCCACCAAATTTATAGTCTACTTAATTACGTGTCCGTGCAAATTGCAATATGTTGGACGCACTATTCGTGCGTTCTCCATACGTGTAAATGAACATTTGGCCAAGATCCGTAAAGGATGTATCAAACACAGTGTTCCCCGTCATTATCGGGAACACCACAATAGAGATCCATCAGGGACCCAGTTCCAGATAATTGACAAATTTGTCCCACACTGGCGGGGTGAATCCAGTCTACGAGGGGTCTCGAGATTGGAAACCTACTGGATCCATGAGTTGAAGTGCTACTCACCCTTTGGTATGAACGTTGAATGGGATATCAATTGTTTTATTAACCGAGGGTGAGTGGCACTTCACTCGTATTGCCAATTCTACATGGATCCAGTTAGGATACCCGCCACTTTCTTTTCTCTCTTTTTGGTTCCCTTTTTGCACATGCTGTTAACATTATATGACCTATATGTTCTCCAAGACAAACTGGATGTGAGATGGCTACTCTGGGTTAATTTCTCTTCCAGGAAAAACATATAAAAACATATATTCGCACATAAATTAGATCACTTTTTCCGGTCTTTTTGTCACCTTATATGGATTTATCCTTCCCTTAACCAGTTCATGTTGGCAGATCGTTCAGATGATCATGGTCACTTTCTTCCAATGCTTTTACATGTATTTTCCTAGCGACAGTTGCTATGGGGATACTATACATAGATTCCCCGTGTACATTTAGCCTCACTGTTTAATACCACTGGTCACATCACCATGTTATTAGTTAGAGCTATGTATCTCCTCGAGAGGTTCTGTCACTTTTCACTTTATATATTCGTAGATCACCACATTATTGTTACCGTCCCACCGAATACCTCGGTAACGCGCCATTCACTGGCGTTTTATGAGGATATGACGCTGTTTGTATAATATGCTCATCACACCATGCACATACATAGCCACTTTCCCTCCCCCATTACGTTATCCAGGCGTTGTTACTGGAGCGCTTATAAGCATTAATATGAGTTGGGACCTTTGGCACATTGTACATTAGTTGGATGCGCTACATTTTTTGGTTTGTTATTTTTATAATATTCAACTTTCACATGTTTCATCACCAGACCACGATGTTAATAGTTAGCCGCTCATACGTCTTTCGAGACGTTCTTGCGTGCTGTTTTTTACATGTACACATACACTGTCATCACACACCCTGGTGACACTAGAAGGCCGGCACATAACGTTCATGTCTATGCACAGGCCGTCTAAGTATGAGGTCATTACGTGCACTACGCACATTAGCCCGCAGGCGCCCGTGCGCTGCCTTCCCCCTTTCATCCTCTTGGCGGACGCCTTTGACTTGGTTCCACATTGGACGCATTCCGGAGTACGCTCACTTCCGGTCACCTGGCCGGAAGTGGGCGGCCCAGGACGTCACGTTCACGCACCGAACGCAATTGCGTCGTCGCGCATTGTTTGCGCGCCGCCGCTCGTTGCGTCTCGGCGCATCACATTGACGTCATCGCGCATCAGTCCGCCGGCCATTCACAGCGCGTCTACCCTGACATCCGGTCTGTGGAAGACCGGGATTGGATATCCATTTGGCGGGAATAGTTGTCCCCGGACTTGGATTGGCTACCGCGATTCTAGTTTTGGACCGGCCCATCAACGGGGGTTCCTATATTACACTCATGTACGAGATAGGATTAATAGCCACATATTTCCCAAAGCACCCATTTCACAACCAGGATGCATATGGATGTGTTCGTTTGTTTTTCAACATGTCTAATATTTTTAAAGTTATATTTATTATGTTTAGACAATTCGGAACCTATCCCCCATATTGGATTTGGTTTAGGCTGGAGGTGTCCACTTCCTGCCCTGATCATGGGGGCGGCTCCAGTCTAGTTTTATGTCTATAAATAGTTGGAGGCAATATGGGGGGGCCAGAGATATGCCCCTGTGGAAGACTTTAGTCGAAACGCGTCGGGCCAGCTATCCTACGCCCCTCATATTGCCAAAATATATATTGTCTCGAGATTTTTTATTCTTTTATTTTCACATGCATATGTGAATAAATCGTTGCTTTTTGACCTGCACCATTGGAGTGGTCTCCATTTCTTATTCCCTTCCCCGGTCTCCATCATCATTTCCGCGACTATCGGATGATTGTATGTTGAGCATACCCACCCTGCTGACCGATCCAGTACACAGTACCGGAAATCGTTGGAGTTCCAGTTCACGGTACCGGAAATCGTTGGAGTTCCAGATGCAAGACCTTCCATCTTTAAGCCTGTCTGATGTGTATGCCGTATGGTAGTCACATCCAACACTTCCGGTAAGCGTACCCACGCCTTATTCTGACATCAGTCAAGTATATATTTTAATCTGCCTTCATTGAGTGGACCAGAAGGACTTATACTTCAATGTTATCACTATATGGACTATAGTATTTTGTCCACACTGGAGTCAATTCCAGCACTATTATTTTGTTATACAGTTTATGTATTGTTTTTCTCTGAGTGTTGTGATACACATACACTTTTCCCCATGCACTAGCGCTACATTTTTGGATCCACACGTATTTTGACTTTGTTTGTTTTGTTTGTTGGCAGCTTTTGTATGGTCCTAATTGATTAGCGCGTTTTTTTCCCCCAATTTACTCTTCCTAGTTGACACTTTTATCACTGCTGCTTTTCTTTGAACACCATTATGGATGTTTTCGAGTATAGGATCTCCAGGTCCCTCAATACCAACGGTGTCTTTGTTACCACCAATACAGACACCGAATTAAGTGGTCTATTTGTTAGGCTTAAGAATGTTATGACCACTGAAATCCATCTACAGTGGGATATAGCATTCCTAGAACAGTATACCAAGGAACGCATGGTACCTCGAGGTCTGAGATGGGAGGTATCCCCTCAACAGGGAGACTCCGACCTTGAGTCGTGGTCCAGATATTTTAATGATGTCGGGATTAAGCTCAATGATTTCCTTGTCGAACGCAAGCAAGCTAGGCTTGCAGCCATAGATCAGGAGATCAAGGATCTTAAAACCAAACTGACACCATTCAATGGTTCACACGATTATGTCACTCTCTCCACTAACCTAAAAAACTTTCTAGAAAAGGAAGAAAAAGATCAGAAAAATAAAAAACAGAAAAAGTATAACCGTGATCTAACAGATTATAAGAACAATTTAGTCTTCAATTGGCAAAAGAAGCTTGTTGCCAGCAACAACACTGCTGAAAATGCTTCTCCCATGGACACGGTTGAACCGGTTATACTTCAGTCTGATCGTAGGTTATTCTATGAACCCCCACCGTCCAATCCCCAGAGAGGCTCCAGGGATGATGTGTATGCCCCAGTTGAGTATGCCCCTAACACGTATTTCCAGAATAACAACAATAGGGGCAGACACAACTCAAGGGGCAACAACCATCCCACAAGGGGGAGAAACAACCAACAGAAAGGGAGAGGTGGCCCCCGCCGGGCTGAGCCATATGGCACACCACCCCCATACTGGCGGGATGACAGAAATAATTACTCTCAAGGTACCCCTGTCAGAGATCACGGTAGGCATGTACCCTCCCGTGAATATGGGAATCAGGGGAGATATGGGGAACAATACCCATATGGCAACCAGGGTAGAGAACCCATATACAACCCCTACCCATATCAACAAAATTCCCAACCTCGAGGGCCTTCCCAACCATCGGGTTTTTACAGGGACCCTCCCAGTTATCCTCCAAGCCCAAAATGAAACGAGGTAACAGAGGGGGGCGACGCCTCCAGAGGCAAAAGAAAAAGGGTCTAACCCCTATCGGTGCAGGTATCTATAATCTTAGTACAGTTCAACTTTCTGATGCAGAAACTCAGTTACTCGACAAGGGTTTGAAGTTTGTCCCTCCACGGTCATTGGACCGCTTTGCAACCTTTGTCGATGTACACAAATTTATCAGAAAATTGAATATCCAGCGACATTTTTTAACTGTTCCCTCTACCACGACAGGCTGTGGTATCCCCTCTTCTAGTGCACATTCTGGTTTATCCAATCCGTCACTCTTCAATCCACCCAACACCACGTCTCATTCTATTAACGTATTTAAGAACTTGGTCCTTAATGACTTGGAAACTCTCCCCACTAAAAAGGTACACCAAGATCCAGCCATATCCCAGGGATTAAAATCCCTATGTAAAAATAAAAATATCATTGTCCGCCCCGCTGATAAGGGAGGTGGGATTGTGGTATTGGATCGAGAGGACTATAATAGGGAGATGCTGAGACAACTAGATGATCGATCCACATACATCATTCTCAGTGGAGACCCTACCGTAAAATACAAAAAGGCCTTGACCGAATTGATCGAGGAAGGTTTCTCTCTTAGCATACTCAATCGCAAGGAGAGGGAATTTCTTGTTCCCCTAGCTCCCCGAATCCCCATCATATATTACCTTCCTAAGGTACACAAGTGTCCTACCAATCCTCCAGGTCGCCCCATCGTTAGTGGCATCGATTCGGTGACCTCGAGGATTGGTAGGTACATTGATTTTTATCTGCAGCCATTAGTCAGACAAATCCCCTCGTATCTTAAGGATACTAAGGATGTGATTAGGCTGCTTGAATCTGTAGAACATCATGAGGGTTTGATCATGGTGACAGCCGATGTCGCCGCGCTATATACTTGCATTTCCCATCTTTTAGGTATAGGCGCGGTGGAGTTCTATTTATCCAGTCTTTCAACCCTCTCCACCATACAAAAGAATTTCATTTTAGATTTACTGCGATTTGCTACCAAACACAACTACTTTTGGTTTCAGGGCACCTTCTATTCCCAAATCAAGGGAGTGGCCATGGGGGCAAAATATGCCCCCAGTGTGGCCAATCTTTTCATGGCCCAGTGGGAGGAGGATGTCGTCTATGCCTTCCGGCGTCCGGAACTAGTCTTATGGACTAGGTACATAGACGACGTCCTCCTCCTATGGAAGGGAGATATGCCGTCCCTGGATGAGTTCATGACTACTCTCAACCTCAATGATCGGGGGATAGTGTTGAGCTATGAGGCTAGCCTCACCAACATACACTTTCTCGACCTAGAGATAGAGTCTACTACACGAGGCTTTGAGTTTAAAACCTATTTTAAGCCCACCGACAGGAATGGATACATTCCTGTCGGGAGCTGTCATCACGACCGCTGGCTCAAATCAGTGCCAAGAGGACAGTTCCTTCGAATGAGGAGGAACTGCACGAATGACTCAATTTTTTTCCAACAGTGTCAGACTTTAAAACAAAGGTTCATAGAAAAGGGCTATCAACCAGACACCCTGGATGCAGATATAAAATCTGTAGCTTCCGTTGATAGGAAGTCTTTATTGGTTGACCGGCCCAAGACCCCCAGAGACAACAAATTTAGGTGGTCTTTCTTCACCTCATATTCCACCCAACATAAGGAGGTCAAAAAGATTATAGCCAGACACTGGAAGGTCTTACGCAGCGATCGCATTTTGGGACCCTCTCTCCCTGAACTGGCGGGCATCATCTTTAGAGGTGCCCGGTCAGTTCAGGGCGACATCGCTCCCAACGTTGTCGACCCCCCCAGGACGACTTCATTCTTCCAACATTGCAAGGGATATTTCCCATGCAAAAAATGCAATGTCTGTTTACACAACACACTAGGCAGACGCATGACAGATACTTTCTGTTCCACTGTCACTGCACGCACTTATGCCATGAAACATTTCACCACATGTGCCACCAAATTTATAGTCTACTTAATTACGTGTCCGTGCAAATTGCAATATGTTGGACGCACTATTCGTGCGTTCTCCATACGTGTAAATGAACATTTGGCCAAGATCCGTAAAGGATGTATCAAACACAGTGTTCCCCGTCATTATCGGGAACACCACAATAGAGATCCATCAGGGACCCAGTTTCAGATAATTGACAAATTTGTCCCACACTGGCGGGGTGAATCCAGTCTACGAGGGGTCTCGAGATTGGAAACCTACTGGATCCATGAGTTGAAGTGCTACTCACCCTTTGGTATGAACGTTGAATGGGATATCAATTGTTTTATTAACCGAGGGTGAGTGGCACTTCACTCGTATTGCCAATTCTACATGGATCCAGTTAGGATACCCGCCACTTTCTTTTCTCTCTTTTTGGTTCCCTTTTTGCACATGCTGTTAACATTATATGACCTATATGTTCTCCAAGACAAACTGGATGTGAAGTGGCTACTCTGGGTTAATTTCTCTTCCAGGAAAAACATATAAAAACATATATTCGCACATAAATTAGATCACTTTTTCCGGTCTTTTTGTCACCTTATATGGATTTATCCTTCCCTCAACCAGTTCATGTTTGCAGATCGTTCAGATGATCATGGTCACTTTCTTCCAATGCTTTTACATGTATTTTCCTAGCGACAGTTGCTATGGGGATACTATACATAGATTCCCCGTGTACATTTAGCCTCACTGTTTAATACCACTGGTCACATCACCATGTTATTAGATAGAGCTATGTATCTCCTCGAGAGGTTCTGTCACTTTTCACTTTATATATTCGTAGATCACCACATTATTGTTACCGTCCCACCGAATACCTCGGTAACGCGCCATTCACTGGCGTTTTATGAGGATATGGCGCTGTTTGTATAATATGCTCATCACACCATGCACATACATAGCCACTTTCCCTCCCCCATTACGTTATCCAGGCGTTGTTACTGGAGCGCTTATAAGCGTTAATATGAGTTGGGACCTTTGGCACATTGTACATTAGTTGGATGCGCTACATTTTTTGGTTTGTTATTTTTATAATATCTAACTTTCACATGTTTCATCACCAGACCACGATGTTAATAGTTAGCCGCTCATACGTCTTTCGAGACGTTCTTGCGTGCTGTTTTTTACATGTACACATACACTGTCATCACACACCCTGGTGACACTAGAAGGCCGGCACATAACGTTCATGTCTATGCACAGGCCGTCTAAGTATGAGGTCATTACGTGCACTACGCACATTAGCCCGCAGGCGCCCGTGCGCTGCCTTCCCCCTTTCATCCTCTTGGCGGACGCCTTTGACTTGGTTCCACATTGGACGCATTCCGGAGTACGCTCACTTCCGGTCACCTGGCCGGAAGTGGGCGGCCCAGGACGTCACGTTCACGCACTGAACGCAATTGCGTCGTCGCGCATTGTTTGCGCGCCGCCGCTCGTTGCGTCTCGGCGCATCACACTGACGTCATCGCGCATTAGTCCGCCGGCCATCCGCAGTGCGTCTACCCTGATATCCGGTCTGTAGAAGACCGGGATTGGATAACCATTTGGCGGGAATAGTTATTCCCGGACTTTGATTGGTTACCGCGGTTTTAGCTTTGGACTGGCCCATCAACGGGGGTTCCTATATTACACTCATGTACGAGATAGGATTAATAGCCACATATTTCCCAAAGCACCCATTTCACAACCAGGATGCATATGGATGTGTCTGTTTGTTTTGCAATATGTCTAATATTTTTAAAGTTTCACTTATTATGTTTAGACAATTCGGAACCTATCCCCCATATTGGATTTGGTTTAGGCTGGAGGTGTCCACTTCCTGCCCTGATCATGGGGGCGGCTCCAGTCTAGTTTTATGTCTATAAATAGTTGGAGGCAATATGGGGGGGCCAGAGATATGCCCCTGTGGAAGACTTTAGTCGAAACGCGTCGGGCAAGCTATCCTACGCCCCTCATATTGCCAAAATATTTATATTGTCTCGAGATTTTTTATTCTTTTATTTTCACATGCATATGTGAATAAATCGTTGCTTTTTGACCTGCACCATTGGAGTGGTCTCCATTTCTTATTCCCTTCCCCGGTCTCCATCATCATTTCCGCGACTATCGGATGATTGTATGTTGAGCATACCCACCCTGCTGACCGATCCAGTACACAGTACCGGAAATCGTTGGAGTTCCAGTTCACGGTACCGGAAATCGTTGGAGTTCCAGATGCAAGACCTTCCATCTTTAAGCCTGTCTGATGTGTATGCCGTATGGTAGTCACATCCAACACTTCCGGTAAGCGTACCCACGCCTTATTCTGACATCAGTCAAGTATATATTTTAATCTGCTTTCATTGAGTGGACCAGAAGGACTTATACTTCAATGTTATCACTATATGGACTATAGCATTTTGTCTATACTGGAGTCAATTCCAGTACCATTATTTTGTTATACAGCTCATGTATTGTTTTCTCCCTGAGTGCTGTGATACACATACACTTTTTCCCCATGCACTAGCGCTACATTTATTTGTATCAACATACTGCCTTTAAGGCCAAAAAACAAAGGGACAAAAAACGAAATGCACATTCATATATATATAAATAGGTATATGACAGTCCTTCAATATTCCTTCTTTATTATTTTATTTGTTTATTTATTTATTTATTTTTTCTACTTTTTAAAACACTAATTTAAACCAAGGAATCAGGCATAAGCCCTTACTAAGGCAGACCAGAGCTGGGGAAAAGCCGCTGTCTCCGCTCGCTGCCTGGGACAATCCCATTATGACAGGAGCTAGCAGCCGCTTTTGAAATCCCCGCCCGTGACGTCACCGCCCCCCTTTACATCGCGCCTGCGCTGTAGGGAGGCAGCCAATCGGCGGAAGATCCACCAATCCACGCACACGCGAGCCAAGCCTCGCTTTCAAGAGGGCCTCTGCGCAGGCGCAGACGGCAGCGGCGGCCGCGACCCGGAAGTGCCGCGGTGAGCTGGAACGCAAAGCGCTCCAACCACCATGAGGGGAAAGGAATACTGTAGAGGGACCAGCAGGGAAGACAATACAAACACATATTTTTACATAGAGGTGACTGCCATGGAGGAAAAGAAAATTGCAGACCTTGCCAGCCGTTGGTGCGTCCATCCGTCCATCAGGCATACCGGGGCAACCACCCCACCGCAACCAGGGTATCATCAGGATGTTTAAGGTACTCGCCTGCCCATGGCTGGGCTCTGCGCTGCAGCACATAAGGAATGCCAAATCTTCTTAATCCATCCGACCGGACGCGAACAGCATGTGTGTTGTCCATTGGAGGAGGACAAAAAAGGAACACAGTCTCTACAGGTGAGCTCAATTTTATAGGGTAAGGGGTCCTATAGCATTGGAGAGGAGGCGGGGTTAACCCACACGTAGGCTGCCATGGAGTCTGTCAGGAAATTTAATTTTGCTGTGTTTTTTTTTTCCCAATAGCATTTTCTGCGTGTTCATACATACACGCTGTAGACACTATCCGTGTATTCTGATATAGGAAAAACATTGCAAAAAAATTAAATTTTCCGGTGTCTTTTTTCTTCCCAATAGCATTTTCTGCGTTTTCATAAACGCTTTAGACACTATCCGTGTATTCTGATATTGGAAAAACATTGCAAAATTTTTAATTTTTCAGTGTTTTTTTTCCCCCAATAGCATTTTCTGCGTTTTCATAAACGCTTTAGACACTATCCGTGTATTCTGATATTGGAAAAACATTGCAAAAAAATTAAATTTTGCAGTGTTTTTTTTTCCCCAATAGCATTTTCTGCGTTTTCATAAACGCTTTAGACACTGTCCGTGTATTCTGATATTGGAAAAACATTGCAAAAATTTTTTATTTTGCAGTGTTTTTTTTTTCCCCCAATAGCATTTTCTGCGTTTTCATAAACGCTTTAGACACTATCCGTGTATTCTGATATTGGAAAAACATTGCAAAAAAATTGAATTTTGCTTTTTTTTTTTTACCCCAATAGCATTTTCTGCATGTTCATAAACGCTTTAGATACTGTCCGTGTATTCTGATATTGGAAAAACATTGCAAAAAAAATTTAATTTTGCTGTTTTTTTTTTTTTTCCCAATAGCATTTTCTGCGTGTTCATACATACACTATCCGTGTATTCTGATATTGGAAAAACATTGCCAAAAAATTTAATTTTCCGGTATCTTTTTTCTTCCCAATAGCATTTTCTGCGTTTTCATAAACGCTTTAGACACTATCCGTGTATTCTGATATTGGAAAAACATTGCAAAAAAAAAAAATTTTGCAGTGTTTTTTTTCTTCCCAATAGCATTTTCTGCATTTTCAATAACGCTTTAGACACTATCCGTGTATTCTGATATTGGAAAAACATTGCAAAAAAATTTAATTTTGCAGTGTTTTTTTTTTTTCCCCAAAAGCATTTTCTGCGTTTTCATAAACGCTTTAGACACTATCTGTGTATTCTGATATTGGAAAAACATTGCAAAAAAAATTAATTTTGCTGTGTTTTTTTTCCCAATAGCATTTTCTGCGTGTTCATAAACGCTTTAGATATTGTACGTGTATTCTGCTATAGACAAAAACACCCATTTAGGGCGAGATCATAAATTTTGAAAATATGAGGAGATCATCAAAAAGGGGACGTGGCCCGGGTCGTGGTGCTGCTGTTGCAGGGAGAGGACGTGATCGATCTGTGCCAGCTACACGCACTAGTGAAACACCTTCCTCAGGTGCGAGTAGGCGAAAGAGCCTGCAGCGGTATTTTGGTGCGCCTAATGAGGCTGTACGAATGTTGAGGCCAGGACAAGTACAGGCGATAGTAGATTGGGTTGCTGACAGTGCCTCCGGTTCCTTCACATTGTCTAACACCCAGTCTCCTGATGAAAGTTAATAATTTTTTCCAGAAAGTGCATATTCTGGGGTATTCCCACCATATGTACGGCATCGTGCCGTTGAGTTTCTGAGGTTCTTAATGACTTCCTGTACCTCTTCTGCTGAGAAGGGGGCCTCTAGCATTTTATTTTTATTTTTTTATGTTATTTTAATTTATTTCCCTATCCACATTTGTTTGCAGATCACTTGCCATGCTCTTAACAACATTTTGTTGCCATTTGCAGCCCTCTAGCCCTTTCCATGACTTTTTTACAGCCATTTTAGTGTTCAAAAGTCCGGGTCCCATTGACTTCAATGGGGTTCGGAGTTCAGGGTCAAGTTCGGTCCCGAACCCGAACATCCAGGTGTCCGCTCAACTCTATTCACAACTACTTCAGATTGGGCGCTCCTTTACATTTACTTCTTTTGATCACTTCAGAAGTGACCACTAGGATGGAACCCTGAGGTAGCAGCCCAGGTCCACAACAGGGCTCACCATTTCCACAAAACAGCCGGGCATCAATCTCTGGAAAGGAACCTTTTATTTTCTGCCCATTTGACCTTTCACCCACAACCAATGACCAACTAAGTCAGTGCAGCACAATCTCCACCCTTCAAAAACATGCTCTGGATGTAAGGATGGCAAGGAACAGTCTGCTCAATGCTAGGGTAACAGAGTCTCAAGTAATTAAAACTGTTTCTCATAGACAAAATGAGCTATTAACTCTTGCAGTGCAGGCCCAGCCCCACTGCAAGGGATTTTTTTTCTGGTTGGAGTTGGGCTTTAAGCTCAGCATACATCTTAAACTCTGGCTCTACAACCTCTGTACAGTCTGCTTTTTATCTACCAAAAATATAGTATGTAACAGGAGGACCGCCTAACCTATCTAATGAATTTGTATCAAGTCAGGTAAGCTCTTGCGCTACATAGTTGTTGGTAGATTCTTGGAAGGAGAACATACACTCATATTATAACATGTACGGTAAACTTTAGGTTTACCAAAACAATTTCATATGAGGCTATAACTAAACTATCCAACCAATTGCTGTTAAATTGGGCAGGCACTGGCACTACTTAGTCTTTTGTAGCTCTAAGGAAGCTTGGGCAGTCAGATTGTAACACTGTGATTAAACAATATGATTTTAACCACTTCAGCCCCGGAAGGATTTACCCCCTTTCTGACCAGAGCGTTTTTTGCGATTCGGCACTGCGTTGCTTTAACTGACAATTGCACGGTCGTGCGACGTGGCTCCCAAGCCTCCTTTTTTTCCCACAAATAGAGCTTTCTTTTGGTGGTATTTGATCACCTCTGCGGTTTTTAGTTTTTGCGCTATAAACAAAAAAAGAGAGACAATTTTGAAAAAAAAACACATTATTTTTTACTTTTTGCTATAATAAATATTCCCCAAAAATGTATAAAAAAAACTTTTTTTTCTCCCTCAGTTTAGGACGATACATATTCTTCTACATATTTTTGTTAAAAAAAATTGCAATAAGCATTTATTGATTGGTTTGCGCAAAAGTTATAGCGTCTACAATATAGGGGATAGTTTTATGGCATTTTTATTAATAATTTTTTTTTTACTAGTAATGGCGGCGATCAGCGATTTTTATCATAACTGCGACATTTTGGCAGACACATCAGACAATTTTGACAAATTTTTGGGACCACTGGCATTAATACAGTGATCGATGCTATAAAATTGCATTGATTATTGTAAAAATGTCACTGGCAGTGAAGGGGTTAACCACTAGGTGGCAGTGTAGGGGTTAAGTGTTCCTAGGGGCGGGTTTCTAACTGTATGGGAGCGTGGCTGTGTGTGACACCACACTGATCGCTGCTCCCGATGACAGGGAGCAGACGATCAGTGTGCTGTCACTAGTCAGAACGGGAAGATCCTGGTTACATGGGCATCTCCCCGTTCTTGAGCTCCGTGACACGATCTCGGGTATCCCCATGGCGATCGAGTCCACGGGACCCGCGACCACGAGTACGTTACTTTGTCCAGCCGTGCCATTCTACTGATGTATATGTACAGGAGCCGGTTAAACTCTCTGCTATGATGTACCCATAAACTTGGGCTCCCTGAAAATGGTTCACCCAAGATGTTGGATTCTTGAAAGATAATGTTTTTGAAGTGAGAATTTGTTTCCTTACAGTCTGTCCCTGTCTTGTTGAAACTATGTAGGGAACCTTCTGACTAGGTATGGGAAGGCGGCAGACTAATTCAGTTTTGCTACTAAATTTCACATTTAGATATGATATTATAAACAGACTTCATAAATAAATATGAAATATTCCCATTTATTCAAGTCATAATATATATATATATATATATATATATATATATATATATATATATATATTTTTTTTTTTTTTAACTCTGATTATAATAAAGAAAACGTAACAAAAAAATAAATAAAAAATATCCCCTGCAAAGTGAAGTGCCATAAAATGACAAGAAATATAACAAAATAAAAAACGGTCTGTCATGTTCCCAATTGTACAACATGTGTTTTCATTAATATAAAAGAATATGTTTGCATCATTTAGCACAATTTTAATTTAAAATGTAAATAATCAACCTCTCGACAAGAGTCTGCCCTGTAATTCAAGGAGTGTTCAAAAGACAAATTATGCAGTCAAATGCAACCACTTTATGGACCTGTGCCAGGGACTTATTAGACTGTATTTATTGTAGACCTGGATACACTGCCAGTGAACAACACCTCCTGGAGGTCTCAGGACATTGCTAGTGAAACCAGGCATTCTATTTAAACAGCAAATAGAGCTGCCTCGTGTTTTTAGCTTTCCTTACATGAGCTTAATATGCTCTGCTGAGCTCAGTGCGTATTTGGGCAAAGCTGACTAATGAACCCAGTCAACATGTTTGTACAGGAGACAAATTTAGCTGCTTTGATTTTGCAAGCATCCGTTTGTTACTACATAAATCATTTTGTTCTCGACATTTCTTCCACAAAAAACACAAAAATAAATATTTTCCAGGGGAAAGTATTAAATGAGAAATGCAGGGTGAATATGTCACATATCATGGATGTTTTTACATAATAAGGGTATAGAAAACCAGGAAAAATAATGTTCAATGCAGTTTCAGAATATTTTAAGGCACTAGGAGTTCTGGTCTGAAGAAAAATATTTCTATAATTTCTACTGTTCAGAGTTGCTTAGCCTTCCAAATATTAACTATTAAAGGGAAACTGTAATGTTTATCACCAATTTTAATAAATTTTTCTTACATTTGTTAATGTTTAATATCAGTTTTTTGCTTTCCTTCTCTTTATTCCCTCTTCTGTTTCCACTATCATTCTTTTCCTCTTTTTATGCATATTCTCTCTGTCCTCCACTTGCTTTTTCCTACTCTGAGGTCTCCACTGTTCTCCTCCTCTGTGCCTGCTCGTCGCTGTGCAACTTTCCAGTCTCCTCCTACCAGTGGCGGCTGGTGAAGTTTTAGGATGGGGGGGCGCTAGACCCAGCCCTTCCTCTTTGACCCCTCCCACTTGGTGAAAATGGGCGTGGTTTGAGCGAAATAGTGGGCGTGGCTCTAAGGTGGTGTGGTTAGTGTCTGAGATGAACGAGGGATGGAGGGAGAGGGAGAGGGAGAGAGGAATGAAGGGACAGCAGGCCCAGATCCTACACAACAATAGAAATGTGTATTCTAGAAAGTTTAACAAATCAGCAGATAAAGATACTCCAAACACCTGGTGTTAGAACTTCAATTATCCCGGCACCATGGTTGTTATGGTGTCAGGATGATTGAAGCACATTATTTCTATTATTACATTGTAATATAAAATTAAATCATTCAACTTACCATAATGCAGAATCAGTGGGAGCCCTGAGCGTGTTACTAGCCACGTCGCCTACAACCAGATGCCATCAGGCGTCCCCAGCAGAGTCCCTCCTTACATGCAGCCTCTGTCACATCAAATGCAGCCTCTGTCACACCAAATGCAGCCTCTGTCACACCAAATGCAGCCTCTGTCACACCAAATGCAGCCTCTGTCCCACCAAATGCAGCCTCTGTCCCACCAAATGCAGTCTCTGTCACCCCCCCTCCACCAACTATAGTCCCCCCCTCAGTACAGACCCCCCTACCACAGTATAGATCCCCCTCCCACAGTATAGATCCCCCTCACTAAGAACAGACCCCCCTCCCTCAGTACAGACCACCCTCCGTCAGTATAGACCCCCTCCCTCAGTACAGACCACCCTCCGTCAGTATAGACCCCCCCACTAAGTACAGACCCCCCTCCCTCAGTACAGACACCCCCATCAGTGTAGAATCCCCCCTCTTAGTGCAGACACCCCTCCTTTAGTGCAGACCCCCATCAGTATAGAATCCCCCCATCAGTACAGAATCCCCCCCTTAGTGCAGACCCCCACAGTATAGACACCCCCTTAGTATAGACACCCCCTTAATACAGACCCCCATCAGTATAGACACCCCCATTTAGTGCAGACCCCCACAGTATAGACACCCCCCTTAGTGCAGACCCCCATCAGTATAGACACCCCCTTAGTGCAACCCCCCGCAGTATAGAATCCCCCCTTAGTACAGAATCCCCCCTTAGTGCAGACCCCCCATCAGTATAGAATCCCCCCTTAGTGCAGACCCCCACAGTATAGAATCCCCCCTTAGTGCAGACCCCCACAGTATCGACACCCCCTTAGTGCAAACCCCTGCAGTATAGAATCCCCCCTTAGTGCAAACCCCCCATCAGTATAGAATCCCCCTTAGTGCAGACCCCCACAGTATAGACACCCCCCTTAGTGCAGACCCCCCATCAGTATAGACACCCCTTAGTGCAAACCCCCGCAGTATAGAATCCCCCCTTAGTGCAGACCCCCCATCAGTATAGAACCCCCCCTTAGTGCAGACCCCCCATCAGTATAGAATCCCCCTTAGTGCAGACCCCCACAGTATAGACACCCCCCTTAGTGAAGACCCCCCCATCAGTATAGACACCCCCTTAATGCAAACCCCTGCAGTATAGAATCCCCCCTTAGTGCAGACCCCCCCATCAGTATAGAATCCCCCTTAGTGCAGACCCCCCATCAGTATAGACACCCCCCATCAGTATAGACACCCCCTTAGTGCAAACCCCTGCAGTATAGAATCCCCCCTTAGTGCAGACCCCCCCATCAGTATAGAATTCCCCTTAGTGCAGACCCCCGCAGTATAGACACCCCCCTTAGTGCACACCCCCACAGTATAGACACCCCCTTAGTGCAGACCCCCATCAGTAAAGACACCCCTTAGTGCAAACCCCTGCAGTATAGAATCCCCCCCTTAGTGTAGACCCCCCCATCAGTATAGAACCCCCCCCCATCAGTATAGAATCCCCCCTTAGTGCAGACCCCCCATCAGTATAGAATCCCCCTTAGTGCCTGTGTCCCCCCAAATGCAACCTCTGTACTTACCTTGCTGTTGTCCTCTCCTGCGGTGTCTCCTTCCACGGATGATACTTCCTGTTTCCTCTCCGGAGCGCAATAGGAGATAGAGACAGGAGGTGACATCTAACTGAGGTCAGATGTCAATCAAATCTGAAGCGCCGAAGTAGCTTCCGCCCGGTGCCTGTAGTATATCTTACTATGGCCGGATGCTACTCATCGCTTCAGAAAACGCTGCAAGGCGGGCTAAACGCCCGCAAATGTAGCGCCACGTCTGCAATCTCGTGAGATTGACGTGGCAGCTCCCATAAGGGCAATGTGTTCGGCGTCCGGAACTTTTTTTTGTATTTTTTTTTTAAAGGGGCAGTAATACAAAAAATTATTTTATTTTATTTTTTTTACATTTTTTTTTTTTGTGGCTGCCTGGGGGGGGGGGGGGGGGGGGGGGCAGCGCCCAGACGCCCCCTATGGACGGGCCGCCACTGCCTCCTACCCTGAACATTCTCTTCAGTCCCCACTCTCTATCTCCCCCATTGCACCCAGTGTTTTCTGTCTTTCATCTCCTGCTTTAAAGCTACTATTCTCCTCCTCTGGGCCCAATTTCTAGTCCACTCTTTTCAGCACACTCTCCAGTCTGCTCTCTCTTTCTCCTCCACTGCACCCAGTGTTTTCTGTCATCCATTACCTCTTGCAAACCTACTTTCCTCCTCCTCTGGGCTGGGCCGCTGATAAGCCAGTACAGCTGACCCTGTTGTACCGGGCCCGGCCAGCAGGGGGGGCCCGAGCAATCTGAACAGAGTTTAGAATTAAAAAAAAAGTTTGACTGCACAGGGCTGGCCAAGGGAGGAGGAGAGCGTCACCCCAGGAGCCTGGATATCACCACCGCTCAGACAAGACACACATCGGGTCTATGGATATGAGAAGAGAGGACTTGTATTCCTGTCAGCACCCAAGCCTCCCTCCCCCCTCCTCAGAAGGACAGAACACCGGAGCGCTCCACAAGGCAAGATAACAGGTGACAGATTACATTCTTCTCCTGTGATCACCATTGTTCTGCCTCTGTACAAATCTGTGCTGTAAACTTGCCCTGTACTTCAGCAGGACAGGTCTGGTGAAAGTGAAAGCAAAATTCCTGAACATGTTAGGAATATAATGGGACTTTTCAGGTACTACACACTCGGATGCATTTCACATCATCATAATTTTAACTATATGTGTATGTTGAATATATTTATGTAGCACCTGAAAAGTCCCAGTATATTCCTAACATATTCCTAAAGTTGAGCATTAACAGCAAAGAAAGTGCGTGTGTATATATATAATACAGCCCATCTCCAGAAAATTAAATAAAGTCCAATCTTGCAGTGTGTGTGGGGGGGAATAGCGAACATATTACAGCGCACACATTCAAGAATGACGTTTCCTAGGAAACGTCATTCTTGAATGTGTGCGCTGTAATATGTTCGCTATTGCTTGTTGGTCTTATGGCAGCACCATCTTGAATTTAAACGCATTGGTGAGTGCTTCCCAAATATGTTTTTGTATGTGGGGGGGAATAGACGCTTTCACTTACCTGTTTCCATGCTCCAACCAGCTGCAGAGCCCTCTTCTTCCACCAAACCTCAGCCTCATCACATACCATACAGGAACATTAACCCTGTATGGTATGATAAGGGGGCTGGAGTGTGAGAAACTGAGCATAGTCAGTAAAACATACACAGGCACTGTAGGGAACCAGTCAGCGCTGGAAGAAGCCAGCTAAAGCAAGGAATTAGGTACAGCTGGGTACACACACACATCAAAATTCAGTTTAGCAGGGATCGCCAAATTCTGATCTCTGTGTAGCCCTCCCTGTTAGGAGCCAATCATTAGACCACCTTAGTATATTCATGCCATCCCACATACTGACTCCTACCACCTTGATCACTTCAAATCACTGAAGTGGTCATTGTGGTTAGAGTGTTCCTTTAATATCTCTCAGAAAAAGAAAACATTTGTATACTGATTCCATTTTATTAGATCATCCTCTAGTTGTGTTAAATTGGTGTGTGTGTGTGTGTGGGGGGGTGCTCTCTGTATACCCTAGCCTCTCGGTATAGGAGCGGGCCAGGGGTGGGGCTGATAGAGGGACCAGGGGTGGGGCTAAAGGGGGCCCCGTCAGGTAGGCTGTACCGGGCCCCATGATTTCTATAAGCAGCCCTGCCTCTGGGCACAGTCTACAGCCTCCTCTTGCTCTGGGGATACTCTACGGTCTGCACTCTCTGCCTCTTCCACTGCACTTAGTATTTTCCGTCATCCGTCTCCGTAACCACTGTCCTTCTCCTTCTTTGTGTCCAATTATTTAGTCTCATTCTTCTCTGTGTCTACTTTGTAATATACTCCTCCTTTATTAAACTCCCAAAGTTCCTTACTTCATAAACAACACTATTTCCCAATATGTAGTTCAAAAAGCTGCACTGCAGAAGATTCAGATCTTTATTCACATATCTACTCCAACATAAGTCTGGGGATGAATGATAAAAAAATAACAAATATATTTAAAGCAAAACCCCAGCTTTTCCTCCCCAAAACAACAGATGCAATGTGCATGTAAATGAATCACAACCCCAGTGTTAGATTGTGTGTAACTTACCTCATTTAGCTGTATACAGCAGGTTTCTTTGTCTGTGAGGTCACTCCTTCTCCTGGCTGAATTTCAAAGTTCTCTGACCTCCTGTTTCCTTCCTTTACCAGTTCTGATACTACATGTCCCATGATCCTTTGAGTCTCTGTAGTTTCAAGGTGGGCTATGGGAGTCACTTGTACCAGTTCTGGGAGTTCATGTGGGTGGTGAAAAGAGAGTATTAGAATTCTGCTCTCACCAATCACACTCCATTCCTCTCTGCAGTGAACAGCAGGAAGTGTAACCTTACAAAGCATCTCTTGACAAAGAAATGTGCTATTCTAGCTATAAAGGGCACACAAATATAAGACTGATCATGTGATCATGGTTTTTCTGCTCTGATCTCAGAGAAACAGCAATTTGTCATTGTTGAAGGCATGATTTGTAATGTGTATATAGTGTTTGCACACACAACACACACACACAAAACTCTATTTAGTCACACACAAATCTATGGTTGTTGTACACACACTAAAATTATTGCAAGCAGAAATGTTCACTCCTTCTACACAAAGTGTGATTGGGGCCTTAGATGCAATGGATCACTACCATACTAGAATCATTTCAGGCTTAGGGCTTGTTTAAATTAATGGTGTAAAATGCAGCACAACCACAAGGTTTTACCATCCCTCACCTGCTCCCCCTTTAACAGAAGGGGCAGTGGCTGGGGGTGAACACATGCCACGACTGTAATACTCTGCTTCATGGCTGTGGTGGGAACTCTAACTCCTTTTGTGCTTGGTGCGCACTACTGCCTGCCAGACACAACCAATTCTAATGATTGGAGCCACACTGCAATTGCGCACAATGTGCCTGTTTGCAGTACAGTATGGCAGCATTTAGGGGGTTAAAATAGGTGATGAAGTGGTGATACAACTCCTTCTCACTGCCTGTCAAATGCTCTCTGAATAGTGATCTGAATGCAGATCACTCTTCAGTCTGCAAAGCAGGTGTAAATGTGTCATTCCTGTTTTGCAGCATGTCAAAGAAAAATTAATTACTGCAAGACTACAGAGGTAGGGTTATGGGAGGGTAATATGAAGGTGTTTACTTCATATATAAATGAATTAGGAGGGAGGTAGGGCGGGATCTGAGGGGTGGGACACTGGTTGGCATATTTAACAGGGCAGGGTTGAATTCTAATTGTGATCCATTCAATCCTGCCCAGCAGCAGCACAGCTAGCTTTCAGAACAGGCTGTGTATGAAGGCGTTTCCTTTTTGATTTTGAATAATGCTGTGATCTGTGAGGTGGGATTTGGAGTTTGGACTCTTCCTGTAGGTGTAACTAAGCAGGATTGAATGCTAATTAGGATGTATTCCATCCCACCCACCATCAGAGCTGTGAAGGAAGTCACATAATTGCAGAGTCTGAAAGACTACAAAGGGGGTTGTTTTAGGCTAGAGATTCAGCAGGAAGTGACAATGGAATAGACTCAGTCTACATCAGACTATACAGACTGTCACATGGTACAAAGCCACAACTAAACCCAGACTATCAGAGGACAAAAGAGCAACATGGTACAGAGGTCCGTTCAGTTCTAGTGAAAAGAAAGTTGGAGATTCATATTTAACAAAGTAGGCTTTTCCTGTAACATATAAAGTAACAGTGGAAGCTTGCTTGTGGCTTGCTTGTGTAGCCCCAAGTCACTCAAAGAGTTCACACATAGCATATAGTAGAGAACATATCCGCCGCTGGGGAGAGGCCCGGACTGGTCCTTCTCCCTGGAGTCTTTTCACCGCTGGAGAGAAGACAGGGTGACTGGGATCACTCCGTCATGCTGTTGGGGACTCCACATCCTCCGCTCTGGTTAACCGTTCTGGGGGACTCCACATCCTCCACTCCCACATCTGGCTGCTGGGACAACATGTCTCTGGTACTGGTGCCAATTAACTTAAAAATCTGCTGCTGGGGACCCTGATCCAGGGTGCACTGGCATGGGGGAAGATCTAAAAGCGTGCTGGGGCAAAGGGAGGTGCGGCAAAGCCCTTCTATCTCCTTACGGGTAAGAATAATATACATATAAAGCTGTATGTAGGCGATCTCAAGCTCCCATTCCTGAGGCGGCCAGGAACTCCAAATCTTCCTTTGCCCAGAGCACTTCCGAGACGTTCAATCTTTGCTCTCTGTGCTCCATTATTTCCTCCAAACGCCACTCCAGATCACTCCCAAAGTCGGGGTCCTCGGACAGCCTCCAGTACAACAATCCCAGATTATAATCAAAGCCTTCCGTGGGCCTGTCATCCGCTGTCCACGGGCACACTTGGGCTACATACCACCGGAGGGCTCTGTAGCTCTCGTCCAAACGCATTTCTGCCCGGATCAGCCTGCTTAACTCAGCTGTCCACTCCTGCTTCGGTTGTTCCCCCAATAACAACATTCGTACTTCATACTGCGACCAGTACCTTACATGGATGGAGGGGAGAACTTTTCCCTGGTGTCGCTGCTCACAGGCTAGCGCTTCTTTCCCAGCAGGACCTGCACCGATACTGGTCCTCTGTGCTGTAGCCGCATCTCTTTCGTATCTGTACCTCTGCTATCCGGGCCTTGGATCCAGGTGATGGTTTGGATGTGTTCACGACAAGGAAGCACGATCCCACCGCTGCCAGCCAATTGTGACGGACCTCGTACCCAAGATGTCCGCCGTAACTGCTTCCTCTGTCCGGTACCACACAATCCAAGACCCCCTTAGCTCAGCCAGTCACCAGACAACACCAGTGTAGGCTACATCAGGAATGAATCTTTATTTGACATGTCACACTTATATACAGTTGACAGATGACTCAAGCCTAACCTAATTAGCATGAGCTAATTATCTTAATCAACACTGGACTCCATCATTCAATTGCAGGGTTAATTAGCACACACAACAATAGGTGAAATACTTCTACAAGCCAGACTATACTCAATTACATAACACAGGTGGCTGGAGTTCATGAGTCATGACATTAGCGTCTTTTGCTAATATGCCAAATACACATACAGATTCTATGTGTATTGGGGGGGCCAGCATGGACCTGAATCCAAGTAACACCAGCTCAGGGGTCCCAGGCTTGCAGCTCAAAGAGCACTGTTCCCCCAAATGCCAGGGCCCATAATCGTAAGGCAACAGGCTCGCACTCAGTCCCCTCCAACAGCCCGTGTCCCGGCTAGGTCCGTCACACTTTGCATGACTCCTGGTCCAGTTGTTTTGTTGCAGCAGTGGAAAGTCCACCTTGCATATTAGCCTTCCAGCTCTTATTCACAGTTGGTCCAATTAACTTAAAAAGGAATCCAGGGTGCACTGGCATGGGGAAGATCTTAAAAGCGTTAATAATATACATATAAAAGCATAGGTACAGATTTCTTGTTTGTTCATCACGAGTCCCCTCTGCTCTTCATTTCTGTAATTGATTTGTGTAAATCCATATAAATTTTACAAAAAAACTCAATTACTTGGTGCTTTACAGATGGCATAGAGCAAATTACATTGTCCCTTGTCCCAGTAGAGCACAATAGTAGGGATGAGCCAAATCCCCCCCCCCCCCCCCCCCCCGGTTCGGTTTGCAGCAAAACAGGCAAACAGGCAAAAAATTGGTGTGAACATGCGAACACATTAAAGCCTGTGAGACATGAACGTGAAAAATCTAAAATGTTTATTTTAAAGGCTTATATGCAAGTTATTGCTATGAAAAGTGTTTGGGGACCCAGGTACTGCCCCAGGGGACATGTATCAATGCAAAAAAAAGTTTTTAAAATGGCGTTTTTTTCAGGAGCAGTGATTTTAACCACTTCAGGCCATTTCTTGCGATACGGCACTGCGTCGGGCGTGCAATGTTGTACCCAAACAAAATTGATGACCATTTTTTCCCACAAATAGAGCTTTCTTTTGGCTCTACTTATGAGACCAGTAATGTTGCCTTCAGATGTTTCTGATCCTGGCCTGTTTCTGATCTGCTCTCATCAGTGACCCACATCCCCTGTCATATCTAGCTGCTTGTTGACAACATTTCCAAGTTCCACCATTCATGTTATTTTTTTTTTAATCCCTCTGCTTCCTGTTCTTCAACCCAGGGGTGCTTGGACTGGCTCAGTTAAAGAGGCTGTCCTTGTCATCTCAGGCTCCCCATCTAGGTATGTGACAACAGTATAAAATATAATTTATCTGGCTAACAAGACTTTAATGGGATGGATTAGGCATGGGGATGATGTCTGCTTTTAAAATAATAATCTGCACAGAGGCAGTAAGAAGACATACAGTACGTTGCACCTGTATCCACGTGACCTTGATCGTGATGTCACCCGCGTCCTACACATTGATCTTCGTGGATACACGCTGCTATTTGTATGCCATTCATCCTTAGCACTGGGGCACAGTGCGGTTTATTGTAAGTGCAATTTATCTTCCTCTTTTAAATAAACAAGTTGTGATTATTCAGAGAGCACTAGATACTGTTGCTTTTATTCCACGTACCGTTTTTGGAGCTGATGAGGAATCCCATGTGCAATCTTGGTACCATTTACAATCTTAATGTGAGAGCTTGCTGATCAAATACCCTTAAAGGGAACTGTTGTCTTGACCTGACTGATTTACTCTTGACCTGACTCCATTTCTCTTGATGGTGGAGGTTGTCACATAAGTTACCTTATATGATTGATTCATCACTCATTGCACTGGAGATTCGCTGGTGTTCATCTCAATCAACTTGTGTTTTATGAAGAAAATTTAAGGACTGTTTTGTGCCTTTTTATCGATTCTGTTATTTGTTTAGATTTATTTTTATTTTTTTTTATTTTTATTTGTTTGCGCTGTACTGCCTTTTTCAATTTTCAATTTGGGGTTCAGCAGCTCCCATATGCACCGCTTCCGGTATGCGGGCGGCCGTCATTCCACAACTGTGTGTGTGTGTGTGTGTGGGGGGGGGGGGGTCGCTTCTAATTTTGACTGTCTTATCATCCTGGACCACAAACCTTCCTCACTGTGCTATATGTTTTCTTCTGCACCATTGGCATGGTTATATCTTCTTAGTCCGCTCCATAAAATTATCAGAAATTTGTGCTTAAAGTAGAACTTTAAGCAACACTTTTTTTCATATTGAATAGAGTAAGGGAGGGTTCTAGCCCCTGTCAGTTTATTTTTTACCATCCTTGTCCCATTGCAGAGATTTCCCTTCACTTCCTGCTCCATAGCCAAACAGGAAGTGAGAGGAAATCTATGCAAATTAAGGGAATCCATTGCTCCCCCCCTAGTGTTCCCACTCAAAAATTTCAGGGTGGGTCTTAAACAGCAAGGGTTGTGGCCTTAACAGGAAGGGTGGGTCATATTTAAATTAGGGGTGCAAGAAATTAGTCAGGCCCAGGGCTGCACAAAACCTATATACACTACTGCCTGTATGTTAACTGAAGGCTGAACCTCTTTTGGGAGTTTTTGGACTATGTTACATAGTTACATAGTTACATAGTTAGCTAGGCTAAAAAAAAACACAAGTCCATCCAGCTCAACCAAAAAAAAAGAAATAATAAAAAAAATATAAAAAATATCGTACAAACCAATATACACAATTATATACCCACAGTTGATTCAGAGGAAGGCAAAAAAAAAAAACCCAGCAGAACATGCTCCAATCTGCTACAGCAGGGGAAAAAAAATCCCTTCCTGATCCCCCAAGAGGCAATCGGATTTTCCCTGGATCAACTTTACCTATAAATGTTAGTACCAGTTATATTATGTACATTTAGGAAAGTATCCAGGCCTTTCTTAAAGCAATCTACTGAGTTAGCCAGAAGAACCACCTCTGGAGGGAGTCTATTCCACATTTTCACAGCTCTTACTGTGAAGAAACCTTTCCGTATTTGGAGATGAAATCTCTTTTCCTCCAGACGTAAAGAGTGCCCCCTTGTCCTCTGTGTTGACCGTAAAGTGAATAACTCAACACCAAGTTCACTATATGGACCCCTTATATATTTGAACATGTTGATCATATCCCCCCTTATTCTCCTCTTCTCAAGAGTGAATAAATTCAGTTCCTCTAATCTTTCCTCATAGCTGAGCTCCTTCCATGCCTCTTATCAGTTTGGTTGCCCTTCTCTGCACTTTCTCCAGTTCCCCAATATCCTTTTTGAGAACTGGTGCCCAAAACTGAACTGCATATTCCAGATGAGGTCTTACTAATGATTTGAACAGGGGCAAAATTATATCTCTTTCTCTGGAGTCCATACCTCTCTTAATACAAGAAAGGACTTTGCTCGCTTTGGAAACCGCAGCTTGGCATTGCATGCTATTATTGAGCTTATGATCTACCAAAACCCCCAGATCCTTCTCCATTATGGATTCCCCCAGTTGTACTCCCCCTAGCATGTATGATTCATGCATATTCTTAGCCGCCAAGTGCATAACTTTACATTTATCAACATTAAACCTCATCTGCCACATAGTCGCCCAATTAGACAGAGCATTGATGTCGGCTTGTAAATTGGAGACCTCCTGTAAGGACGTTATTCCACTGCACAGCTTGGGGTCATCTGCAAAGACAGAAATGCTACTTTTGATCCCAGACCCAATATCATTTATAAAGATATTAAAAAGTAAGGGTCCCAGCACTGAACCTTGGGGTACACCACTGATAACCTTAGACCATTCGGAGTAAGAATCATTAACCACTACTCTCTGAATTCTGTCATTCAGACAGTTTTCTATCTATTTACAAACTGATATTTCCAAGCCTGTAGACCTTACCTTACACATGAGCTCTCTGGCAGTGCCTTTGGGAATCGTAAATTCAACTGGGACACCATTTGAAAAACATACCCAGGCAGTTCCACTTCCTACCTTTAAGTATATACTTTCTTTTACAGGAAGCTGAAAAATATTAGATCTACTGGCAGCATCAGCAGGTAATAAAACTATGGTATTGGGGATTCTTTAAACAAAAAACATTGTGTCAATTCAATTAACAGACTGCATCATACTGTATATACCATTTTTGATTTTGCCCAAAGGTCCACTTTAGGGGACAAGCAATCAAAGTCATTTAGCCCCAATATAGTACTGTGACTGCATTATGTATGTTCAAGGAGGGTTAAAGCATAAACAGACATCTTTCACCTGCTAAAGAATATACAGAGTCCATGCAGTTGTTGCCCTTAATGGCAACTAGGGATGGGCCCGGTGTTCGATTCGAACCCATGTTCGAATCGAGCACCGGGCGTTCGCTCGCTCGGCGAGCCCAGAACTATTGGGGCCGCTCGCATCAAATTTGTGTGATGCGAGCGGCCCCGCAATGCATTGCGCTAGTCGCAGTGCAATGCTGGCTGATGATTGGCCAAGCATGCACTGTGACCCCGCATGCTTGGCCAATCACAGCGCCGGCAGCGAGGAGAGCTATAATTGGCTACAGGCAGGATGCCTGTAGCCAATTATAGCTCAGGGGCTTTAGTACACGCCCCACGGTATAAGAGGCCGCCGCGCCGGCGGCCTCGCATATTATGTTTCAGTCAGTGTCAGCGTGTCAGTGTGCTGCTGACAATATGTGCTCTATTTCTGGGGATATGTGTGTGCGTGCTGTTAGAACAGCATTGCAGTATCACATCTGGGCAGGTTTCCTGTGCTTAGAACTTTCCCTGCAAAAAAGTGTCATTTTTGCAGGAAAAAAGCTATTTAAAAGCACTCGCGGCTAATGAATTGATGGCTCCTGTAACACAGAGAACTGTCATTCATTAATAAAAAACAAAGAAGATGGAAGAAGATGATGGAAGGAGAAGATGAAGAAACCGAAGGATGAAGAAAGAAGATTTTAATAAAGGAATTGTCAAAGACCGTCTCCTGTCATTTTTACCATTTTTGCCACTTTTTTGGTGAAATGGTAGGGGTACTTTCGTACCCCCTTACCATTTCACACAGGGGGGGGCGGGATCTGGGGGTCCCCCTTGTTAAAGGGGGCTTCCAGATTCCGATAAGCCCCCCGCCCGCAGACCCGCACAACCAATGGCCAGGGTTGTGGGGAAGAGGCCCTTGTCCTCATCAACATGGGGACAAGGTGCTTTAGGGGTCTTAGACCCCCAAAGCATCCTTCCAATGTTGAGGGCATGTGGCGGTTCAGGCGGGAGGGGGGGCCGCTCTCGTCCCCCCTCTTTTCCTGCGGCCTGCCAGGTTGTGTGCTCGGATAAGGGTCTGGTATGGATTTTGAGGGGGACTCTACGCCATTTTTTTTTTTTTGGCTGGGGTTCCCCTTAATATCCATCCCAGACCTCAAGGGCCTGGTTATTAAATTAGGGGGGACCCCTACGCTTTTTTTTTTCATTTTTTTTTTTTTTTATCAATGACTTTTTTTTTATGAATGAGTTTCAATGAATGACTGTTCTCTGTATTACGGGAGCCGTCAATACACATTAGCCGCAAGTGATTTTAAATAGCTTTTTTACTTTCAAAAATGACACTTTTTGCAGAGACAGTTCTAAACACGGGAAACATGCGCCCCTTTACATGCATACTATAGACACCCCCCAGGTACGAAATTTAAAGGAATATTACACTTTTATTGTTTCAATTTAAGCATTATTAAAATCACTGCTCCTGAAAAAACGGCCGTTTTTAAAACTTCTTTTTGCATTGATACATGTCCCCTGGGGCAGGACCCAGGTCCCCAAACACTTTTTATGACATTAACATGCATATTAGCCTTTAAAATTAGCACTTTTAATTTCGAACGTTCGCATCCATTAAAACTAATAGGGTTCTAAAGCTCGCACGGACTTTAGGTCCGTTCGCGGGTTCTGGTGCGAGCCGAACGGGGGGGTATTCGGCTCATCCCTAATGACAACACAGGACTCTGTGCTGCAAAGTTTAAATGTTAATCACTTAACAACTTATCATATTCTACTTTATCTAGGATTCAAGTGCAAGTCAGAGTATATGAACATAACCAGAAAAATGTATGTTCCTTCTTGATCCTCAAACATATTAAAATGAGTTGTTGCTAGCTAACCAGTGTAAAACATTTATGCATTTGTTTTCAGTGTCAGTCTATTTCTTCATATAAATATTTCCATCACATAGGTCTGCTGGAATAACCCATGATGAATAAAGCCAAGCATTTCAATTCAGCAGTTAACATTTTAACATTCATTTTGCCCATTACTGTTCAGTATATTAATGCACATATCCATTTAAAATATGATGTTTAGATTTTCATTGAAGCTTTGGAAACAATCAAGGCAGCAATGCACATTTTGTCTACGAACCACACAGTAAATTGATTTGCACTAGTTCATATTTGTTTCACTGCCTTGAATTTCAAATCAACAATGAAGTCTTATTTTTAAGAAATGGCATATGCGCTGCAGGGATGAATTGATATTGCAGCAGAGCCCTTGGCATGTTGTTGTTGTAGGGCCAGCATCTATCAGAGAAGGTGTTAAAGCATTGTCACTCCCTTTACATTCAAATAAATGCATTTGATTGAGTGCTGGGGTCAAGTCATACATCTGTTTCACACTTCTTATGACTTCTTTTGAAAGAAAACTTATCTTATGCAACTTCAAAACAATCTACAGTTTACTGATTCTAAAGAATTATAGAAGCAAAAATGTATAAATGCGTTATTTTAGATGCCTGTTACACTGTGACGCTTAGACAAGGGTTTTGGGAGTATAATGAAATAGCAATTATAAGAAAAGTTGGAGTATGAAATTAGATAAGAGCAGCAGCCTAAAATCAAACAATTAAGTTTAAAAAGTACCATCACAAAAAAAAAAAAAAAATGAATGGTCACCGATTTTTTCTATTATAGTGTATTTTATCGCTAGCCGTCACTTGATTCAAGAAATGTTCTCACCAGGCATGTAACTGCTTTAGTTGAAGTGTGTGACGTAACTTTCTGAAAATGCAGTCTTACCCAAAGACTTATTCGTCCATTGCTCCATCAATCCATGTATACATACCTAAACCCCCCTAAAATTGTGGGAGAAGTAAGCTGGGACTTTGTTCTTTCCAGACATGGACTTCCTGTGCATTTTCAGATATACCAAGACCAGCTTGTTGTTATGATCCTGTGAGTATATTCTAAATTTTTATCAGGCTTACTTTCCAGTTGGAGTTGATGGTATATCTTGCAGTGGCCTATCAGAAAGCATTTGTATACGATAGCCAAATCATGTCAACTGCATTGAGAGTAAGTCTTAAAAATGCATTTTGCCACAAGTGTCACTGGCT